>OMKZ01001254.1:82721-100372 GCA_900302535.1 Neoniphon sammara
TTTCTTCTTCTTCTTCTTTTTTTTTTTTTTTTGGCTTGCCTCCCAGAGTTTTTGTAGTCAGTTTGATTACATCTGCAAATGCAAGCTCCTGCTTTTCCTAAGTACTTGGATGTTGTCAATCTGAGAGCTTTTCAAGAGTTGAATCTGAAATTGTTGTTTTGAAAGGTGGAGTGCGCTGATCTCTAATAAAATCAATTTTAGCCTATATTAGTTAGCATTATGGATCAGTGGTTGGATGGAGTTTGCATGTTTGTGCTACAAATTAAAGGAATTTCAAACTGTTGAATATTGCAAAGCTGTTTCAAACAAGTAAATGCAAGTTCTTATAAAAAAAACTCAAATCCCAAAATTCAGTTTCATTTGTCACATTAAAACACATAATCCACATCATTTTTTGCTGTTCCAGCCTCCTGAGTGCATGTGGAATTTCCCTTTAATGTTGCATTAGTAGGCTTAAGGAATCAAACATGGTGATTATCTGCTCTGTTTACTCCAATTTAGGTCCACTTTCCAGATGTAGAAAGAGTGGAGTGGCTAAACAAGGTAAAGAATCTAATTGTCTGATGTGACTGAAGTCTTATTTTTGCTGTATGGACTGTGGGATAGACAGGATGTGCAGGTAGCCTGTATTTCTGTCTACACATTTCTTCCTCTCTAGCTCTCTGCCCACTTGAGCTTTGAATCTAGCCATATTGTACAGGGCAGCACATTTGGCTGCATTTACAGCCCTTTCCCTGTAGTCCTGTTGGATGCATTCACTGCACGGTGTGCATAAATCAGCTGTCCACTCACATTAAGCCCTTTGAAACTCTGTGGCAGCACCCTGGATGTAAAGTTTAAAATATTCATTGAGTATACATTAAGAATATCTGGACACTGTCATCAAAATTGCATTGGTCACTATCACATCTTGATGTGTATGAGTCTACTTGAATATATCTACACTGTAAATATTTCAATGCTGCTATATTATTCAGACAGTGGCAGATGTACCTGTATGAGGGAGGCAAGGTGGAGGCAGTGACTGAAGTCTTAGTAGGTAGCAGTGTTTATCCACATGACTCACGCATTTACATGCCTTTCTGAATAATTATGGGAGGGGAAAATGCACCAGTGTTTAGCTTGTCCCATCAGCAGTCTCACTGTGACTCCTCTATGAAGTTCAGGGGTTGCCAGTTGGGCAGATGCCAGCCAGTGATGTCTCTCTTCTCCCCCTGTGCCCCCTCAGACGGTGAGACAGATGTGGCCGTACATCTGCCAGTTTGTGGAGAAGCTGTTTCACGAGACGATTGAGCCAGCGGTGAAGGGGGCCAATGCCCACCTCAGCACCTTCTGCTTCAGCAAGATTGACATGGGAGACAAAGTAAGTGCCTCTTGGTATTCCTGCATGATGCTTTTGGGGGCACTAAGTGTTGCTGCAAGAGTGACAAAACAGACTACCAGCAGCAGGTGTTGTTGGGACAGCTGGTGTGAGTGTGTGTGAGCGTACACGCACGCCGGACACACATGTGGGCGTGCTTGTTTCTTAAATAGTTTCCATGTGGGGTCAGCAGGAGGGGTCAACCTCATGCTAACCACACAGGGATCCAGGAATGGTGCAGGTGTTGGCAGGGTGTTGATGGACAGGAGTGATACAGGGGCCATAACTGTTCATTCTGTTTTTGGTGCAGCCCCTGAGGGTCAACGGGGTCAAAGTTTACACAGAAAATGTGGACAAGCGCCAAATCATCATGGACCTTCAGATCAGGTGAGCCAACCGACATCATGCTCCATCAGATCAGTTTAAATCACTGCTGTTTTGATTGCTCCTGATTCAAGTTTACATCAAATGGCAGCGTTCCCTTGGTGCCTGAAAATTCTCAAACGTTTGTGGATTCGATAAAGAAATAAACAACACTTCAAAATGAATGAATGGCCTTGAAAATATATTTTCTCTTTTTTATTAAAGGATTAGCATCATCACTTAAACATCCTGAGGAAAATGGGTATTTGCATTGATGCAGCAGCAGTTTTAAAATGAATGCTTTCATCAATATTTCTTACATAAACAAGATCATCAGTAAAAAAAAAAAGAACCCGCTATGATGTCTCTTTTTTTATTTTGCCTAACATGACCTCAAAAGTAATTGAAAAGTCCTAGAATGTTGTCCAAGTGGGTGTGGGTATCCTTTTGTGGCATTCTTAGCAAACCTACTACTATTTTTTTTGTTATTCAGCTTTGTTGGGAATACTGAAATTGATGTGGACATCAAAAGATACTACTGCAAAGCTGGCATCAAGAGCATCCAGGTAAGAGAGTTCCTCTTGGCTTTATTTGTTTCTGTCTTGCTGACACATCCTCACAGATACAGGTAGCTCTGGCATGATTTCTGGCCGCTACCACGGCAGTGAGCATTTGATACAAAATGACATGGGGACTCGAAGTAAAGGTCCGCCCTATCAGCTCTAATTTGAAGGGCTTCTTAGATGGATGAACAGTGTAAGAGCTACTCCCTTTTTTGTACGGCACATAGAACTGGGATGCCAGAGGTCTTTGGACAGACTACATTTAGAGAAGTAGCTTTTTTCGGTACAAATCATTCTTACTGTGCATTAACTTCATGAAATGCCTCAATATGAAGTTCACTCGGATGGAAAAGTTCAGGCAAGCAAGAATATACAGTTGCATTGTGCACTGGTATGGCAGCACAGATTAGAGTCTTGACTCTGGTATTTAGAGTAAAGGTGTTGACACTCGTTCTGTTTGCACTGACCTCAGCCATACAATAATAAAGAAATGTACCAGAAAATAATTATTTATGTGGTGCTTTTCATAAATAAAGGATAAAGCATAAAAAACATGATAAGGCTTTAGTGTACAAGTATAGTTTGAGAAATGATTTAATGTTACTGATGATCTGAGCTTCTGATTTAATGATCGAAATATCAAATGAAATGTTCACATAATAAAAAAATAGGAACTTTTAAACTGCGTAGTATTCCTCACAAGGTTTCCTCTGCTTAAGTGTGTGTGCTTGCCGACTACAGAAAGGTGTGTGCGTCTACATACTGTATGTGTGTGTTTTGGTCTTTGTGTATGTCCTTGGCCCTTGGCTGTTGTTGCAGTGGAACATAGCTGGCAGAAAAAACAATCAATCTGCCTCCTTGGAGACCAAGTGCTGTTAGGTCTGTCCCTGAGAGACATTTGTTCTGAACCGCTCCCATTATATAACTCTGGCAGACCTACATTTCTCTCCAGCTCATTATAAACCGCTAATACGTTAGTCCCATCTCTCTTTGAGGTGGGTCAGATTGCACATAGCGAGTGCAACTCACTCCATATCCAAAAGATTTAAGAAATAATTAAATTCCTTTTGGAAAACATTTGGGCGCTTTTGGCCTGGTGTGGAGTAATGTCAGACAATATCTCATATTGACCTTTAATTCCGATAAATTTGATATTGGATTTAAAGGTGTCAGTCATGTTGTTGATATGATGGAGGCTCTGTCCCCGACGACAGCTACCTGTAAAACCCTCAGTGGAATTTTATTTTGTTTGCACATTTTGTTTATTTGTTTTAAGGTTCAGTTGTGGCAGTTTTTGTAATTCTTCACTTAAAAGGACAATTCACCCAAATTACCAAGAAAATCTATTTTCCCACTTACCCGTGGTGCAGTCTATCCATCCAGAGTTTCCATGTGATTTGGCAAGGTTTCCAATCTGCCTTGATTTTCCTAGTCTCTCCTCTCCTCAATACAACGGGGCTGGATGGGTATTCTTTTGTGGAGCTCAATCTGTCAAAATGTGAATAACTCAACTGCAGCAGCTCTTTCCAAAAACAATGACAGATACCCGACATAATCCACAGCTCTTGGAGCCATCAGTTTTGTTGGGAATTATTTTCTGCTGAAGAACATAGGCAAACTGTATCTGTCCACCCCCAACAAGTACAAGTTTGGGGCAGATATAGTTTGCCGATGTTCTTCAGCAGGAGTTCCTAATGAAACTCTGTACCCCCGAGGGCTGTACATTATGCTGGGAATCTGTCACCATTCACCCTGTCTCAAAGAGGTCCTGATCCTAAAAGAATTCATTTCAGAGGAGAGTTTTAGCATCCAATCATGCTCTAAATGCTGTTTCAGAGACCTTCCCACTCTTATACGAATAAAATCCTGGGGGTGAAAACCTGAATACTTGAATATTTTTGACATGAAAACAAAAAAAAGGAAAGGTCATGGGGTCACCAAAATCAGTGGGGTCATAGGAATCATGAATGTACACAGCAGCTTTGAATTTGAGATTTGAATAAATGGTATTCAAGGTATTGCACTGACGGCCAGGATCTGTGGTGATGGATGATGCAGACGTGGCATGGGCAAATACATAAAATAACCGACACTCTGGTTTCGGCAAGATAAATATCAGTATTGGACGTCAGCAAAGCAACGTCAGTCAGGCCCTAGTGTGGATTAGAGCAGCTGTGAGTGTAAGACACTTCCAATGAAATAATCCTTGTAATTGTCTTAATATGTTATGCAGAAGGTGGAGGATGACACGGGGCAGGTGTGAAGTCAAGCTGGGATAGTGAACAGTGGACAGGATAGAGTTTCCAGCCTGTCATGTGCTGCGGCTGACAGCTCCGCCGCCAAAGAATGTCAAGGGCCACCAGGGTGTGAGTTCCCTTTAGCTCTCCCTGTAACTGTGTGTGTATGTGTGTGTGTGTGTGTGTGTGTGTGTGTGTGTGTATGTATGTCAATGTGTTTCCGCAGCTCCATGGAGTGTTGAGAGTGGTGATGGAGCCGTTGCTGGGCGACATGCCCCTCGTTGGAGCCCTGTCTCTCTTCTTCCTCAAGAAACCGGTAAGTCCTGATGCTGGTAACATGACATTAATCATTTCAACTTCAATAAAAATGGTTAAGTGAGTGGTAGATTACATTTATATTGATATTTCTGCATGAAAGAATGCAGGGTTTCAGCTAAAATGAAACTGCAGCACCTGAGACGGAGCCATTGTGCAACCTGTCTACTGCACAGCCATAGCTGCCAATGTTGACCTTTGAAAATAAGGGAGATTTACAGCACAGTAGACAAAAAGACATTATAGATACAAGGAAACTGCATTTTTAGAGCCTCTTGCTACCTTAAATTGATGTGTTTCCTGTTGAGACAGTTCATGCCATGAAGCTAATGTTACTGAAGGCATAATTCTGTTACTGTATATAAATGGCAGTGTCCTACACACCTTGTGCATTGTTAATAAGAAAAGCAAATACATCCCTTTCATACGTCACACAGAAGACAGTTTTGTACCCAAACTTTTGCTGACTTGGCCGTTTAACAACCATAGGCTTACACCATAAAGTCACACTGGCAAGACATTAAAAACTGTTTTTTAAAACGATCTACAGAATGACAGTGTGAGTTAAACACTCCATGATGTTGCTGAGATCAGACATATTTCAGTTATGTTCCTCAAACAAATATGCCTCATGTACTGTTATTGGTAAAGGAAAAAAAATACATTCAACCCAATTAATTTTCAGAGCTGAGGTGTCCTTATTTTTTTTATTTTTTTTATTTTTTTTTTTACCAGAAATGATGATTAAGTAGTGTGTGAGGGAACCGTCTTGGTTCTTTTTCATCTCTGGCATCTTTCAAAATCAATAGGGTGGTCAGTTAGGAAGAGAGAGGCAGTTTTATTTGATGGGAGTGTTATTTCATTGTGGCTATTATCCAATTGCTGACTATTCTTAATAATTGCCTGCTCAGGTACTCTGTCTTGTGTATCTCAGTTGGATTTTCACTATATTTCTCTGGTTTATAGTTTATAATATACTTATTTTGCATATTTTAAAAGCAAGTGCTCCCTTAATCAATTTAAAATTAAACAATAATACGATAACAGAATCACAATTTGATGATTTGCTGATATTTTGCAGCCCTAAATTGCAGTTCATTTTCTATTCATACTTCATAACTGGCATGGTTAGCCACATTGCTTATCATCTTATAGCTTAAATGCATCTAAATTGATTGCATGCTGCAGTGCCAGGTGCTTACATATCAAATACTTGCCAATGCATATTTCATCAGTGTCCTTCTTCACCCCCAGTGCAGAGCCACTGCTGCATGGCCTAAAAATATTTGACCGATTTAAACCAAATAGGACTACCCAGTGGAATGATACTAGAGCTTTAAATAGCTGCAGATCAGGCTAGCCCTACTTTGGTGGATTTCTGTACCCCAGGCACTTAACTGAGACTCAAGGTGGAGATCATCCTGTAGGAGGCTGAAGGGAGCGGGCAGCAGCTCCACTCAGTAAATCACAGTGCAGCCCTGCATATGCACACACATAGACACACACACACACACACACACACACACACATATAAATGCAAACAAAATAGACAATCAGCACGAGGGTGTTAATGGTACTTGGTGTCCAGGTACTGTATATTTCATCAATTGGCTGTACATCAGCAGCTGTTCCTGTGGCCCTGAGCCCAATGCACTTGTACCTCTTCCTGCTCCTAGAGGAACATTATGTTTTCATGTGGAGAAAGAGAAAATAAATTCCCTTTAATAAGTGATTTCCTATGGGGGTAGTATCAATATAGCATACCCTGTAATTCAGTGTATTCTAATAAACCATGTTCTGCCTCCTCCTTTCAGCTCTCCATAGATGGTCTGATCTTGTGTGCCATATAAAAGAGAAACATTCCCAGACCATAAGAGGTCTAGACCACAGTCGGGCTGTGTAATCACGCTGATGCAATGCAGTGCAGTGTAAATAAAAAGATGAAGCACATTGTGCGGTCAGACTTTCAGAGGGAATTCAGCAGTGAGGCTTAGTTGAATGACAAGTGATTGTGGTGATACAGAGGTAAAATGGTTGATTTGCAGCAGTGTGCAATAATGGAGCGTATTGATTGTGATTGTGATTGGTTATTTGACATTCTGACTATCATAGAATGAGGAAAAACTGGAAAATGCTTTTTTTTAATGAGGGATGTTTGGATTGCAAACCACTAGGTCTATAGACATGCTGAACATCCAAATTAGGAGATTTTCAGATTGGGAAAGAGCCAGGGATTACATAGGAGCACCCCCGGCCCAGAACAAAGATTGTGATCTCTTGAATGAATGACATACACGGCTTAGCCCCAACACACACACACACACACACACACACACACACACACATATATACACACAGATCATTCAAGGTCTCACAATGATCACTTCTTCCCTGCAGCACACACTACATCTGCTGCAGTGTGAGCAACTAATGGTGAGACCAAAGGGTGAGAACTGCTCATTAAGAAAGCACTGAAACCAATTCTTTCAGCTTAGAGGCAGATACAGATGAAAGCTCCCTGAGAGGCAGGATCTGTCTGCTGAGGACTTTCCTGCCTCAGATGATGTCATCTTCACCTGATTTAGCTGTATTAAGCTGTTCTTTCTTTCCCCATCTTTTCTAATCCTCATTTGAGTCACAAGCCACCAGTTTTATCCTGCAAATGAATTAAATTAGTATATATTTGTTACCTATTATTTTGCCTACAGAATAATTAGTAAAAATGGGCCGTAACCGTGGAAAAGTACAACGTTAACTGACCTCATTATAACCTGGCAGCTAATGAGAGCCCAGAGGGCTGCTGCTGCTGTTATAAATATTTCAGTAAACCAGGTGTTTTTTTTTTTCAAGCCCATGCCAGTATCTCTTGTCTCTGTTGTGACTCATATAGGTAACTGTGCACACAAAGTGTCCACTGAAGCGCTAAAAACGTACGGCAAATATAAATGGGCAAAGCTAAAAAAAGTGAAGTTCTCTGAGCTGAAATATCCGAGGCCAGGAATCATACGTATTTTTTATTTATTACCGACATGCTGTCGCCAAACTGTTGTGCAATTTAGGGCTGTTTGCCTTGTCAATATTTGACGGTCTTTGCTCTACAATGAGATATCTACCATTTGGAAAAGACCACACATTTTTTTTTTTTAACCAAAATGTTGATAGTGAAAACTTGAAGCTTTGGTTGACAAAGTAACAGTTTTACAGGTGGTTAGGTGAGGTAGTGATTGTTTTCCAAAATAATGTATTGCATTTTGGAATAGACCTTTAGATTTATAATAAAGGGCACCTTGTTCTTATCTGTATTCTTGTATTTTATATACAAGATATTTAAATAGCGTTTATTTCATTTTTTTTAAGAGCTTGATCTGTTTTAGTTTGCTGCATCATTTTGCTAGATTCTGCTGTGAGTCATCAAGGGACTTGTTGGCCAGAAAACACACAGACTGGTAAATGTAGCACAGGGGCCGCATCACAATAAAGTTAAGTGTTGGATCAATTGAAAGTAATTTGATCCTCTGCTCTACCAGTCTTTATGCATTTGTTCAGGAGGTAGAAAAGTGCAGTGCAGCAGGTTGCACCTGATTAACTGATATGCCTTTCTTATTTTCCTTTTAGCTTTTGGACATCAACTGGACTGGCCTCAGCAATATACTAGACATTCCTGGGCTCAAGTAAGTTCATTCATATGTGCTTGTCTTGCTCTTAAGAAAAGGTCTCTATGCTTATGTGTGGTATATATGGTAAAGTATTTATGTGTGTGTGTCAGTGTGAGTGTGTTAGTGAGAGACAGATCAAGAGGTTTTTAGAGTCACAGCAGAAGGCTTGCAATATTGAGTGATGACCAAATGGCGGCAAGGTTTTTACCCCTTTAACGCATTTATACATCAGCGACCAGGATGTAAAAAAAAAAAAAGAAAAAAAAAAGACAAATGCCAACTCAGAAATCAGCGAGGTCTATTTTGGGAGAAAGTGACTTTTCAACTCCAATTTCATTGCTTGAAGCATCTAAAATGGATGAATGCCGGCCAGAGTTCAGACACTCAGGGGGCATTAAAGCTGAAACACTCCACTTTGGCAAAGCTTTTAAATTTCAAATTATGGTAAACGGTGAAAATAAAAACGGAGTAATGAAGGCTTAAATTATAAAGCATGCTGGGTGGCTCAGTATTGTAGAAAACCTGATAATCTACAAGAGGAGGGAGGGGGGGTTACTTGTGTCTCTTTGTGTTTTCAGTCTGTCACAGCGGATGCACAAAACCAGTGGTGCATGACCACGTGCTTCTACTTTTATGCCCCCCTCGTTCCCCATTACTGAGTCACTGGCTGCAGTTTTCACATTATAGGTATTTTCATGACCTATTGTGATTTTTTGTTTTATTTCACTGTATACACCAGCAACAACTGCTGCTGAGAGAACTGTTTTTTTTCCTGATCTCTTTGCTAACCTCACAGCCACCGGCACACAATTTGAGGGCCAGAGGAGACTAGCTGATTATTTGCCGTCTCTGTCAGTGAACGATGTGAGATCAACTGACTTCAGGCTTTCACTGTGATCTCCTGAATCTGTTTGTCACAGTCCAGCGGGGGCCAAGACAGATCAGATCAAGAATTGGGGTGTTAATAGCTTTGTTCCTCGCTAAGCTGGAGTGTCTGGGCTCACATTATGGGGAAAGGGGTTGTCTGTATTTATGTGTGTGTGTGTGGTGGAGGGGCAGTGGGGACATATTTCCCTCTACTAGTAGTAACTCAAAGAGGTCAATGAAAAAGTGCAGATGAAGAGTTGCTAACATCTGGTTGATGTCGTTAGCAATAATTTTAATAATTTTCTTATAGTAATAATATTTTTATGACACACAGTAGTCCTTATCTTGACCTCTTTTCACACAGATAGTATTTGTTTAACCTTAGCCCTGTGCTAAGAATAGACAACAGAAAAACTGTAGGCTAGCTAAGTCCAGGGCTAATACTGGATTGTTGGCTCCAGGTCTACCATCTACACAGTTTGTTTGGAAACTGTAGAAGGTCTAATGTCAAATTTTGTGGACCCGTTTGACCAAAAAGTTAAGCTAGCTAGATTGATGGTAGTAAATGTTTGACAAAATTGTACCTAGTACTCTGTTTAGAATGAAAACATGAACACACTGTGATAATAACTTTATAGCACATTTCATACATAAAATGCAGCTCAAAGTGTTTCACGTTCAAGAAAAAAAAATATCGTAGGGTTAGGGTTAGCAGGTTGAGGGTTGAGGGTTTCTGGGATAACCCTGAAAAGTTGGGGCTAACCCTGCCCTTGTACGGTCAACTGGCCCTGGATTAAATTCATCTTAATGCACTTCACAGTGTTTTGCTAGCGTCTTAGTTCTGTGTGGTCTATATTTACATGTAATCCTGTGGGAAACAGCCATTAAACACTCAGAAAGTGTCCACTCTGAAATAAAGACACCCAAATAGCGCTGCCACCAGCATATTTTTACTTGAAACAAGTCAACCCCTTTTTATTAGGCGACCAATCATGACGAGTAGATTGGATACAGAACAACTCCATTACAGTTACAGTGTGTCAGCAATGTCACAGGATCTTTCTTTATATCAGCCTCGAAAAAAACGCTCTTGGGATTGTTTTTTTCCTTCATAAAAACATGGTGGCAGCTGAGAAAAAAAAACAAAAACAAAACATGCCGTCTGCGATCATGGCCTTAGCTCGGTGCTGCAGAGATGATTCTGAATCTGCGCTTAGCCCGGGCCAAGTGTAATATGAAAACCCTAATAAGTGAAACGTGCACCTTTATTGCATGTAGCCATCAGGGGTTTGAGCCGCTCATCATTCCCCTAGGCAATTGAGACAGCCATGTTGACACAGGCAGAGCTCAGTGACCGGTGTGAACCCTCTACGGCTCCTCCTGTTAACATTTCTCTGTAGGGGTGAAATGGATCCATGCAGCTTGAGGTCTGTGTGCTTGTGTGTGTGTGTGTGTGTGTGTGTGGGGAGGGGTGTACATGTGTTCACAGGGGCGGGATGGGGCTCACGTGCAGGAGCGAGGGGGTTGGCAGCCGGGGTGGGAGAGGCTCCAGTAGTGAAATAGTAGCTGCAGCTTGTGTGCAACAGACAGACAGCATCAGCTGCCTACTGGAGGGCTGGACAGTGTCATCAAACACACACAGCCACCACACTTAGCCTCTACTCCCACCTCCCACCCCAGCCTGTATATCTTAAGCCCTGTCATATTTATGCATCGAATGCTGCCTCACCACAGTTATTTCAATGTTATTGTTGTTTAGAAGGTTTAGGAAGATGTGTTTGTGCATGTGTGTCAGCAGTTATGAGCAATACTCAGGTGAATATCTGTCTCACTTATGTGTGTGTTTCGTGTGGGGGTAAGTAAGTGGGGGTGTGTGCTCTTGCCGGGGGAGCCACAGAAATACAGCAATAAGAGCTGATGCGGCAGGAATCCCTTTACACCCTCGGTTCTTAGCTGGAGATAAACTTTCACTGTGATCAATCCCTCACCGGGGAGCCATGTTGTCTGTAATCAGCTCAAAGAGAGGAACTGCGCCCTGCCGTCTCTCTGGAAGCTAAGCTGAGGGGTGATCAGCTGAATGTTTCTCCCGACTGCAGAGAAATTCAGACAGCTATATTGAGTTTATTTTGTTTGTTTTTTTGTCAGAACAGGTGGTTTATGTGCTGTTCCGTAATTATTTGATAGCTCAAGTTTCCTTTCTAGGATTTTTAGCTTTAAATTCCATTGTTTGTGCAGAACAGTGCTGAGGGAAATTGTCTGGGGGAAGCAATACATCTGCATTTGTGGCTTAATGATATACTCATTACAGTGAAGTTGCCATAGTGACATGAATTAATTGCTTCGCATATTGAAAGGTTGCAAGTGACTGCAGGCATTTGTGCAATGTTAAGTGATGTTCAATATTTAATTCATCATTCTAAGATCTTTTCCCAACGCATTTTCCCTGTTGTATCATAGCCTGGAGTTTTGTTTTAATGGTGGGTTTACAATAGGCAAGAGATTCACATCCTTCACTGCACAATTTTGAACCAAGGCTAAACATAAAATTCAAACACACACAAAAGTATTGATTGTTTGGAACTGTCACATAGCTTCTGCCCAAAGATCAATTGTTGACATTTAGGTGGTTTTCACTGTGAGAGGTATATGAAAAAAAACACAACGAAACAAGAACAGAGGAAAAAGAAGAGCAACATCTGGTCCATTGCATAACATTTAAAAACTGTGTTCTCACTCTCAAGTGTTTCCATCCATGATAATTTGAATTATTTTGCCTGCTCCAATTGTTTTTACATAACTAAGATTATGCAGTATGGACTCTGAGCTGCTGAGTGGGACATTTCTGAATGGTCAGCTTGTCTCAAGCCTGTGTTTCTTGGTAGATTTTAGTTTCTGGATGTGTGAGTGGGCTGTTTGAGGCCAGTCGGGTCAGGCGTCCCATGAGCTTATTGCTGTTAGATTGACAGTGAGGAGAGAAATACAGGGTGTCGTGGACTTGCTGTAAGCCTTAGAGCAATGCCAGGATAATGCTGATGTGGTGTGTAGGTGGGATCAGGGCTGACGGGGGCTGTGGAGATGGGGTGTGGTGGTTTTAGGACACCAGAACTGACAGCTGAGTCATATCAAGGTATGAATGTCCTAATTCACCAAGACAACACGGAAGTTGTCTGCTTTATAACCTCATTAGCACATGTTCTTGCCCAGGACTAGGCAAAGAATTGATTTTATATCGATTTTGTGATATGACACGAGATATTGATTTTGGATAATTGCTGTCTTTTTTCTGGTTTTAAAGGCTGCATTGCAGTAAAGGGATCTATTTTTTTTTTTACTCATTAGCCTGATCTAGCTCTTCTATTATTTGTCTCTACCTGCTTGGTCATCATATCCACAACAGTGCCAACAGTCATCCCTACAGTATCATGAAGATATCTTGATATATGATTTTGCCCATATCACCCGTCCTCTCATCAAGGTGGGTTTTTATGTTGGTGCCCAACCAAAGTAGCACCAAGGACAGTTACATAAGATCCTGTGTCTTAGTAAATGTCATTGTTGACTCTCATATGGTATTCCTAGGTATTTTTCTTAGCATGGTTTTATAGATTTGGTGGGTGGTAATTTTGGATGAGGGTTTGCTCCACAGCCTGTTCCAGATCATTTCCATTAGGCGGTGTAAGGACGCCTCACATTTTGATATCAACATTATGATAAATGGTGTATTATGCTGTAATAGAAACTGTTTTTCCTTGGGGGACAGGCTGAGAAATGAGTCCGAATAATGATTTTTTATTGTATTTACATTGTTATAGCTGTAATTGCAATTTGCCTGTCGTGCGACAGCAGCTTGGTGAATATAAAAGAAACCCTGGTAATATTCTCTGCTCCCAGTGTCACTGCTGTTGTCAGCGAGAGTTGAATCATCACTGGATCAGAGGGATCTTTAGAGGTTTGTGGCTAACACCACCAGCATTTTTGAACTGACTCCAATGTTCCTGCTGTCTTTTAACGTGTTAAGTAAAAAGGCACCGCGCAAAACTGAGATTACGGGGGAATATTTATAACCCAAGGGCACCCTTACTGTCTGCTAAGTAATTTATTGTTTCACTCTATTTTTTCTCCTCTGCTTCCTTCCCCCCAACCCTTTCTTCCCCTCCCCCCTCCCTTTTGCAGTGGCTTCTCTGACAGTCTGATTCAAGACATTATCTATAGTTACCTGGTATTACCCAACCGTATCACCATCCCACTGGTGGGGGATGTGGAACTGGCGCAGCTACGCTTTCCCATGCCAAAGGTACGAGTGCTATTTGAAAATGTATCCCATTGAATATGATTCAATAATATTCCTTATGAATAATGAAAATGTAATATAATCCCTTTGGGTAAGGATATTCGGTAGCTGCTTTAGGTGGAGATAAACATGTAGTAGGTGAAAGGTAGGGCACATCTGATAGTCACCCATCTTATAAAACACATGTCACACATCACACCATGAGAACTTATTTGTATGGTGACAAAATCAAGAAGTAAGCGGGGTTATGTAGGTTATTTTAAAAACGGATTCCATTACAGTTACTGGTTACCTCAACAAAATTGTAATCAGTAATGTAATCAAAGAGATTAGCCCTAAGTCAGTTATGTATTGTGATATTCCTGCTACTGTATCGTCGTCATCATCATCATCATCATCATCATCATCATCATCATCATCATCATCATCACCAATAGGCTACTTGAACATTCTGGTTAGGAGTTTTGAAAAAGTAAACAAAAATGTTCAGCTATTTTTGGAGGTCAGTGAAAATACTAAAATCCTTTAACAGCAACCAACCATGTTTTGGTAATTTGACTTCTTCAGGGTGATGGAACAATGCAGTTTAATTACCTGTATAAAGCAAAAGGGCCATCTTATTACTACCCAACTAATGAGAAAATAGGTCACTACTTTCATGCCCAACCACCACCTGACACCAGGTGTTACCTGTGGTAATTAAGTGTGAAAGTATGAAAATATTTAATGATTGGTTGGTTGGTAGTAAGCTGGCCATTTTGCTTTGCACATGTATTGAAGCTACACTGTTTTATGGTTCAGTAACCCTGAAGAAGGCAAATTGTGGGTTGTTCTTAAAATAAAGATTTTTAATATTTCTGCTGACCTTCAGGAGTAATTCAGCTTTGTTCTTTTGATGGAGGGCGGAGATGACAATTTTGTTCCTTTAGCAGCGTTGACAACAAAGCCTCTAACAAAATGAAACAAAAACTGCAAAGGCTGCAAAAATCAATCAGCGAAAAAAAAAAAAAACTCTTTCACTAAAAAACAATCCAAGCTGTAGAATTATGTTTGTGTAATGACTTTCAAGGCGCCAGTGCCTGTATCCATGGAAATGAAACATGTCAGAATGTTCCATTGTATGCAACATCTATTTATTATATAGTTAGTTTATGATGTTTCAGTAATTTTAATTATACTATATACTATAAACATTGTATAAATTAAGACTCCTTCTGGGAATTCTGCCATATTTTTTATTTGTCTTTTGTGGTGGACTGGCCATTTTTTTTATTTACACAAAACTTTATGCGTACACATAAAACCAGTCTTTATTATAAGTTTTACACACAGATAATAAAAAGTGGAAACATTACCCAGTTCAGGAAATAAATTTCAGGTTTGCATACCATCATTTTTTAGGTAACTTTACAGAATACAGTTATTTTTCTTTTCCCCCTTTTCTTCTTTTATTTATTTATTTATTTATTTATTTATTGGTTGGTTGTATATACTTAATGCCGTTATAATATTCTGTTACTACGCAACCCTGGTAGTAAGCCGGCATTTTCTCTTGCAGTGGTTCCTAACACCCCGAGGGTAATGTCACATCTTATCTACTTCCCCTACATTGTGGCCTCGAAGTGTCAGTGCTGCTATTTCAAAACTGTACTCTTAACTCTCCGCTCTGCACGTCTCCCTAGGGTGTCCTGAGGATTCACTTCCTGGAGGCCCAAGACCTGGAAGGAAAGGATAAATTTCTGGGGGGACTGATCAAGGGCAAGTCGGACCCCTACGGTGTCCTGCAGATCGGCAACCAGATCTTCCAGAGCAAGACCGTCAAGGAGAGCCTCCACCCCAAGTGGAACGAAGTTTACGAGGTGACAGGGCTTCAATGTCTAGCAGAAAATGAACGCTTCCTTCCATGCTGATAGGGATTTGCACTCTTGTTTGGATGAATCACACATCAGAAAAAAATCCCAGTCTCAGTCATTACTGTACAGTATATTATCAATACATGCAGTTTACCAGAATTCCTCATTTCCACCCTGGCTGTATTTCCTTTCATTAGTGGAGGTAATGTCTCTATTGACTGGAAATACTTCCTTGAACAATCACCAATAATGGCTTGTCTTTGTCAGGCTCTGGTGTACGAACACTCAGGTCAACACCTTGAGATCGAGCTGTTTGATGAGGACCCAGACAAAGATGATTTCCTGGGGAGGTGAGCGTGTCTCAGATCTTGCTCTGTTCTGATCACAAACACACTGAAGAGAGCAAGCTTTATCGTCCCTCAGCAGTGTGACTGATCTTAGCTGGTTACAAGCTAATTTGTGATTGGCCAACTGTAGCCACATCTCACATTCAGTGAGGATAGCTGCAGCTTGCACGACTGGTATAGTGATGCCTATGTCCTTAGCGCCACTTTGGAAACTCAGAAGGAGTGTGAGATGAATGCACCTGTGGGTAGTGGACATCAGTTAACATCTAGGCTTCGGTCTTATCCCAGAGTCCCAGGCCCAAGGGCAAAGCTGATTGATTTTACCCAAAGGCTGTAACATTGCACCCAACATCAGCTCTTTCTCCGACTGCCGACAAGATGCAGCAGGGAATCGATACACTGCTCCTATCTGTTCAGATAAATTGGCGTGATTTCTCTTCATGCTGATTGCCATCTAAAGCGGTGAAATTATCTGTTCCTTTGTTTGTTTGTTTGTTTGTTTGCAGCCTGATGATTGACATGACTGAACTTCACAAAGAGCAGAAGGTTGATGAGGTAAAATTCCCCCTCCATTCATATTATCCCATGGTTAATATGAATAAAATTTGAGGGATTTGTGTGGACTTTAATATAGTATGTTCCTTTCAAACACCTATTAAACCAGTTCCTTAGGGTTTTCTTTCTTTCTTTTTTTGCAGATCAGTTGAATGCCATTAAAAAAAGGATAGTTAATTTCTTAAACTCTGATTTTCCCTTAAATTTCCCCTTAAGTAGCTTCAAAGTCAGAAAAAAAATTCTCCATATTGTGCTTCATTAAAGCTACATCACCCTTATATTATTTTAAATAATACCCAAGATGCCATTGTTTTATGGCACCACCATTACATCAAATAGAAGATATCTATATTTGTCATATTTGTTGTTGCATCATTTCAGTAATTCAGCAGGACGTATTTTGGTATCTTTGGGATCCCCACTGGAATTTAAAATTATCTGTGGGTTTCAACAAAGCAGCATGCGTTTGTAATGGTGAACCCAGTGATGGGATTGGCAGAGTTGACAAGGTTTACGACTTTTCAGCAAAGCAGTGGAAGCTCCTGTATCCCCTCAGTGACTTAACTGTGGCATGCGGTTGTGTTGTTGTAGTGGTTTGACCTGGAGGAAGTGTCCACCGGGAAGCTCCACTTAAAACTGGAGTGGCTGTCGCTGCTCTCCACTCCTGAGAAGATGGACCAGGTACAACATCACCTGACACACTTTCTGACTGAGCAATGACTGTATGTCAGTGTATTGCTAGTGCAGTTTGGATACAAATCAGTCATCTTTCTTGGTGGTTACTGCCCTCTTTGTCCCTCCCGTCCAATCAGGTGCTGCGAAGTGTGCGCGCAGACAGAAGCCTGGCCAATGACGGGCTTTCCTCTGCGCTGCTGGTAGTTTATCTGGACTCAGCAAAGAACCTGCCTGTGAGTTATAGCCCTGCTTGCTTTATTCTGATGATGATAATGCTATCGATCTGCTGCTGTATCCTAACAGCACTTTTGCTAAAATATAGCATTAGGCCTACAGTTTGTCCTTGGGCTCTATGTGTAATAAGTGTTGAGGCTTCTAGCTGTACTAAGCAATAAGCTTATTGTTCTCCGCCCAAAGCACGCATGCACACACACACACACACACACACACACACACACACACACACACACACACACACACACACACACACAAACACACACATTGCATTTAGCAACACTCTGAACCAGTTAAGTGAGAAATGCCAGAGAAGGGCACTTGTTTAAATATTG
>OMKZ01001259.1:1255-13202 GCA_900302535.1 Neoniphon sammara
AAAAAAAAAAAAAAAAGAACTCACACAATAAATAAATCTGGGTATGATTTTTTTTTCTCTGCAATCAATATTTTACTGCGCCTGGCTCACAGTGCCATTACACATGCTCACATTACAGTATGTGCATCGGAAGCAAGGCCAAAGGGAGTGATGTGCCCATTTGTCATTCATGGAGAGGATTTGGAGTTCATCCCGTAGTATGTTGAGCAGAGGCCTTAAACAGCTGCACATGAGACTATTAGGAATAAACTTAAGATTTGGCTAGATCCTCTTCTCAAATATCACCAGAACTGAGCATTTTAATGCTGTTTTTCGAAAAGTCTCCTTTCAGGAAAACAAACCCCCAGACAGGTATTGTCTTCCTTATTTTCATTTGATAAAGGTTTCAACCCCAGAAATCTCTGAGGTGCAAGCAACCATCAAATATGAGGCGTGAATACATTTTGATACTGCAAATATTGGAACAAAATAGCATTATTTTCTGGGTTATGAAAGCAAAGTTGCCCATGTCAGGGTTCGTACAAAGTCTTAAAAGTTTGGAAAATGCTTAATTTGAACCATTTTGTTTTCAAGGTTAGGAATATGCTTGAATTCAAATATACTCCTTGAAAAATGCAGATTTTCAACATAATCTGGTGTTTCATCTACACAGCCACTCATGTAAAAAATATTCAGTATTTGTAACAATCCCGTACTCTATAAATTAGTAAGCATTAAAGAATCATGATCAAAACTACAATCAAAGTTGATATAAACAGCTGGTAAAAAATAAAGTGACAATATACATTGATTGTGGTGGGTATAAAGGAATTCTGTAAATTGCATTTAAAGTAACAATTTAGATTTGATGATAAAGACTTCGAGAGTCTGTAAATTTTGGTTTAAGCACCTTGAAAGTGCTTGAAAAGGGCTTGAATGCGGACCCTGTAAAATGTAAAATAAGCCCAAGAACCAGCACCATTTCTCATTAGAGTTTGGCATATAATACACATTAGGCTGCCTCCCTCAAATATCCTCTTGCTTATTTGATATGATTCGTGTCCTATGATGAAAAAATAGAACACAAGTACATGACACACAAGCATTTCCTCCAGCGCAGTGCACTTGAATGTAACCACGCGGCTTTTGCAGCATACAGCACTACTGTTCCCCCATCTACCTGAGAGTATTGTGAGTCTTCAGCGAGACGAGTCTGTGGGGAAGTGGATTAAAGTGAGGGGAGTCATGACGTGCTCTTAGCAGCGACCGTCACAAGGCATCTTCCAGCACGTTGGGCGAATGACTCACCGCTTAATTTCCTGACTCTGACCAGCGGACGGATGAGAATCAATCTGTATGCTAAGTTTCCCTGTACTGATCCTGAAAATGACAGCCATTATCCAGATTTACATTTTATCCCCTGCTAAAATAATGACAATAAATCATCGGAGATGTCGCGGGTGTCGATAATTACACAGCGGACGGCTAGCAAGGAGTTTGTCTTGGAGAGGCCCGCGATCCAGCGGCCAAGTGAAGGGGGGGAGGAAGATGACAGTGAAAAATGAGCCTGGGCTCGCATACATGGGTGAACAAACAAGCTATGCATCATAAATAAGTGATTTTTAGTTCATCTGTGCGCTAATGTTGCCCCTCTCCCCCCTCGTTCGCAGCCACTCCAAAGGGTTTATTTGCGCGTGCCTGCGCATGCTTGCCCATTTTGCTCATCTATCTCCCTGTATGCTTCAAAGTGTTTCAAAGTGACAGCAATAGATTACATGAAAGAAACAACTATTCTGCAACCGTCCGCTTTGGTGTCTCCATTGTGATAGTATCAGTACAGAACAAGGAGGACCAAAAATAGTACAAGTAGCTGTTTAAGATGTGTCAGCCTAATGATTTTGCACGTCCTCTTTGCTTGTAGGAACCTACGTGAGAGTAATATTGCGCTTTGGTCTTCATTTAGCAAGATCAAGTGAAGGACATCAACCATTTTCACTCCGTTTGATGGGGTTTAAGAAGAAACATATGCCTTACACCGTTCTTCATTTGCATTCCTTGCCTTTGGGATATACCTGGGTGAAATAAGATATACATCATAGTGTGTCCGTACAGTATTTTTCAATCTGACAGAAGGGGCATTGAGAGGGAATTGTGTCATGACCTGCTCGAGTGAAGAACATATATTCCCTGTCAGGCTTCGAGAGAGATACAGATGTGCCACTGACTGACTTGGGTCAACATGCTCCAGGGCTAATTGAGTGAAAATTGCCTTTTCGTCACTGCCACTACCGCCGGAGAGACCTCATGACATGTTATGACGATTATCTACATTGCATTATGGTTGTAACTGCAGAGAATACTTGACACCTGGTTATGTTTATGTATGTTCTTACACGGACTGTCCAATTAAATACAGTTCTAAACATAGGTTAGCCGGACAGTTTACAGTACCACATTAAATGTCAGGCAAAAGACATTATAAAGTCATAATCACATCGGAAAATGTCACAGTGCGTCATAAAGCTTTATGTATTTGGTACGACAGTGTTATGAGGTTGTTAAAAGTCATATTTACCCCTGGAGACTTTGATGATAGCACGACACACCGTATTAGTAATTCATGATGTTATTGCATTTTGAAAAGGCGGTCAATTTTTCAGGGCAGTTTCAGACTAATAAATGCACCACAATTTGATCCTGATTTGCCCGAAAGAAATCAGGCCAATCAGGGTCTTTTGCCATATTCAAACCATCAAGCCTCCAATCAGCAGGTTTTCCTCACTTGAATGAGAGCAGCAGCTGTTGTCAGCCAATCACGGTCCAGTATTATAGGGGCTTAGTATTCACATTACTAGATTGGGCTCATTTCAATCAACTTTTCACCAAACTACATTTATTTACAAAATACCATGAAGAGTAATTACTGTTATTCTGAATATATGAAAGCAATACAATGAAAACATGGAACTTTTAAAGGAACCAATTTTAAAGAAAAAAATAAACCTTACAGCAACTCTGAAGCTTATTTGCACAATGTATCATGGGTATTACACGGCAAAGTTTACTGTAAAGTTTATTGTTTCACTTTAACTGAACTAGGCTAATGACTCCTTTAGACTTCAAGTCCTTATGCTAAGCTAACACAAAATGCTACCCATAGGAACTGAACCAGTGGACGTACAGAGGTGAAAATGGTATCAAACATCTTGTCTCAGTCTGGGTAAGTTGGAAAAAGGGTATTTCGCCCAAAACGCTGGCGTATTCCTTTAAAGGGATGGTACACTAGCGTTCATCACTGTAGCACCTAAAACTCCATTTTATTAGTTCTCAAATCTTGGCGGATGATGAAGATAGCACTCAAGAACAATACTAAATAAGAAAATCCACATTTAACTGGGTTTACCATCCCTTTAATGTAAATTCTTACATTTTAGATGGCAGGAAGCATCAGCCTCTTCGCCACTGGATTGTTCAAGTCTCGTTGGATTGTAGTGATCCATGTTATACTTTCATATTGCAAACGTGACTTATTCCAAATTACCCATATTACTCATGCACAGCACAGGAAGGACAAGTTTCCATGAGTATCTCTCCAATAACTACAGTAAGTACATTTATTCAAGTGCTGTCCTGAGGCTACACTTCTGATGCGTATGCATGCTTACCTATTATGAGAATATTCCTTTTAGGGCACTCAATAGCCAAAAAAAAAAAAAAAAAAAGATCCTATTTTTCAGTCCGCCGCATTTATCTGACATCTGCTTTTCTGTTCTGAAGAGTTTAGTTAGTTTCTAAAGTTCATGAAATGCTGCAATTTCAAAATTTGGACTGGCCAGCTGTGAAATGAAATAACGAGACCAGCAACTCTTTGTGCATCAAGGACTAAAAGCAGCAATGCATTCAAATACCAGAACTACATACTTTTCACTTTACATACTGAATGTGATTAAACACGTTTAAAGGAAACACTTAAACATAACCCATGGCATTTTCATGTAAATAAATTTCACTTTTCTACTGACTGATGTAACAAAACTTTGATTCAACCTACAGTTCATGAAAGTTTTCACATTTACTGTTCTAAGCAATTGGCCACAATTTGAACATAACCATTATCATTATTTCTCTCTGAAAAGGATTTCCTACAGTATTTCCACTGCCACTGGAACTCTCATCCATACAGAGGTTACTTCATCTCACACTCTTACCCATGCTGATCGTTTCATAAGAGTAACTAATTCTCAAGGGAGCAGCTGCCAAGGTCAAAACTCTCACCTCCTATCCATTTTTGCAAAAGGAAGCTGCCTCCCATCCCTCTACGCACACACACACACACACACACCTCACACCCTATCCCCCACCCCCCAGTAAGTGTCAGGCCCTGCTGGCATGTCACAAGAAGCGACATAAATCAGCTCGGCCTCGTATCTCATCAGTCCTTGGTCTAGATTAGCAGGTGCAGCCAGGCAAGCAGTTTCCTCTACAAAAAAAGCTAGAAGAGTAGTTTCAAACCAGGGAAATTTAGGACAGTATTGAACACAGATTACCCAGTGAATGTTTGATGTACTAGTTGTAGTCGTAATACTAGTAGTAGTAGTAGTAATAGTATTAATAGTAGTTATCAGGGGTTAAATTGGGAATTGGAAGTTGGGGCAATGGAATTGCCCCTAGATTAGCCTAAGAGATCTGAAAGTAAAAATGGATTCATTAAATATTTCAATAGTTTTGTAAACTATTAATGTAATGGTTTACGGTTGTAGTCCCATTTGTAGTCATTTCCTAAAATACATGTCCCTTTGAGCGACTCACAAGGTGAATGACAAGGGTCATTTGGATGAGTGAGATAAATTTAAGCTACTCACCTGGACATCGGACCAAGCTGGTGATCTGGCCCTCCAAATAACTCAATTCCTCCACATGTTCAGGCTTCTAATGATTTTCTCTGAGAACTTCTCATGTCATGCCAGTACAACAGAGGATATCTCTACCATGGACACCATGGTTACCAGATGAACTAGCTTGCTAGTTTGCAAACAGTTCAGTTATGCTAGTGGGGTTGAACAGCAGGAGTAATACTCCAACTTTTTGGGCAAAATACCCTTTTTCCAACTTACCCAGGCTGACACAAGATGTTCGATGCCATTTTCACCTATGTATGTCCAATGGTTCGGCAGCTTTGGAGTAAGGTTTATTTTTTCACTTTGACAGAGCTAGGCTAATGACTGCTGTAGACTTCAAGTCTTTATGCTAAGCTAACACGAAATGCTAACCATCGAACCGAAGCAGTGGACGTATAGAGATGAAAATGGTATTGAACATCTTGTCTCATTCTGGGTAAGTCGGAAAAAGAGCATTTTGCCCAAAACGCTTGAGTATTCCTTTATGATAAAAATTATCTTTAGAGACAGCAACACTAACTATAAGATTGCTTTACAATATAGAATATAATCCAGGAGTCAATGGCAAATCACAAATCTATAAATTGTTTAAATGACTTTCAACATTCACATTCACGGAACATTCACTTCGAATCCAGTGTGACATTTACAATTTCCTACTTTATAGTAGCAGAAGTAAGAGCAATAGTAGTAGCAACAGTAGTAGTAGTAGTACTCCTGCTAGAAGCAGTAGTAATAATATGAATCTGAATATAAAGCTGATCTTAACGAGGTATGAATCTATTTTATCAGATATCTACAGATTTGTATTATGACTCTCCTAGGTGGGGTAGTTAGAGCAATGCAGCTCAATGACAGTTAAACAGACTTGCTTCCATGTCAGTATCAGTGATATTCCCACTTGGTATCAGTAATTTTGATAGCGTGCAGCCAAAGTATCACGTTAACGGGGCTGAATGTCCTAATTCTGACATTTTGACAGACAAAGATGGAGCTTATCTGGCTGGCAAGAGGGACTCTCTGTCAGTCATCTATACCACAGTGTGGAGGGCAGACCAGGGGTTCCACTGACTGGCTTAGTGTCAACATCACCTCTTCTCACTGCCTGAAGATAGGTTTAACCTCATGCCATTTTATACTGCGTTATTGATATGGCCTCCGCTGACTTTATTCTGAAATAAGCCTTTTTTCAATTACTGAAAACCGCCTGTTTATAATACTTAAGGCAGCATTTTTTATTACAAACTGGATGATTGCAGAATTTTGTCATATTTATTTTCAAACTATATCAACATGACTTTAACCTCAGGTTAGCATTCAGTGTTGAAGCCTGAAAAACAACGGCACACTGTCTCTGCTTGGGACCTTAATCTCCCTTTGTTTTACCTTTTATTGTACATGCAGGTGCGATTAAAGGAATTGCACAGCGTCAACAGTGAAGATTATGGCACAGATCAGCGTGCTGCAGAACTATTCTTGAGACACATCGAGCTATGATGCAGCAAAACACAGGACACCTAGAGTGATTTAAATGACTGAAGTGCTTGTGTTCGTGACCATCCATCTTATCCATGTACCCAGCTGCTTTATCACATTTTCGGCTCCCAGTGACCAGATGCTGTTAGCGGTTGCATGCCTCCACTTTGTCTCCTGGAGACCAGCGTCTACAGGTGGCTGTCGTGCAGAAGCCGTGCGAGGCATGCCCAGACATACACACCCCAGCAGCCCTGCTCATTAAGCGAGCAGAGGACCCACCCCTGGGCTCTACATGGGTGCTGTGTTCAGCAGGGTGCCGCATACAACAACCATCTGGAGTGGGAGCTCCCTGCCCTACTGCGCCCATCGGCTTCCACTGATCCCTTTGCCAGACTGGGGGAACCAAAACAAATGGGGAATTTTTAATTTGAGCCTTCCAATTTCATTCGCAGCTGTTTTGGAAAATCACTTCGGAGGAGAGCCACGGCCATTGTTTGTTTGCGAGATGCTGAGGCGGCATGATGCCTCAACATCTGAATATGGTTGCTCAGCAGTTTGTATCAAGTGGGAGGGCAAGGCACAAAAAGATATATTAATCCAGTAAAAAGAAATCACCCTTTCTATCTTCTCACAATTCAAGAAATCCTGAATTTACTGAGTGATCATAGGTATCCGAGAAGCTTATCAAGTAATGCACAGTAATGGTGAACTCTT
Organism: Neoniphon sammara; assembly: GCA_900302535.1. Taxonomy (NCBI): domain Eukaryota; kingdom Metazoa; phylum Chordata; class Actinopteri; order Holocentriformes; family Holocentridae; genus Neoniphon; species Neoniphon sammara. Next base: position 8,323 of record OMKZ01001259.1, read on the forward strand.
GACTGTAACCTTTACCGCTATTTTTGTCAAACCCATTCAGCACTATTTGTAAATGCCCACTCATGCCAGTTGAAAAAGCTGAAGGACTGAGTATTTACACTGTGCTTAAATGGGCTGGGAAGAACAAATCCCAGAGGCTACTATGCAGTGGTAGTAGTTTCCCAGTGATCCCAGTGGTCCAATTTTTCTCCGCAATCCTGAACTTAACTGTAATCAACAAGTTTGTACCTACTCATACACTCATGTTCTCTTTTGCTATTACATGATTTCAACATTCTTAAAGGGGCATCTACCATTAGCCTCTACTGGTGACGAGCAGGAATTGCAACAGAACTTATCTGCTCATCTTAACTTATCCAGAATGTATCTCCTCCTGCACAAACACTTGGGTACTGCCCCCTTGACCCATTATGTCCCCTTGATTTACGGTATAACTCCTTGATTTATGGTATAACTGACATAAACAATAAAGTCACATTTTCACAAAATAGGGGTACTGTGACTGCTAATTAGAGCAGAGATCCAATCAAGATGTCTGGTAAAGAGGTAGTATATCACCATGATTAATACTGGAATAATAAGACTGCGCTGGCATTTGAAAAGCTTTTAGCCTCTGTAGCTGAAATGTGTTCGACACTTGCTACTTGCTAGTAGCACCATGATTGTCTTGGAGCTCCAGTGGGTGACCCCCCCCCCCATTCACCAGGTATATTATGATCATTTTGTGCTATGGGGCAGTAAAAATGTATGCCACTTTTGCCCCTTTAAAGAAATTAAAATCTAAAGTACATCATATTGCTTCCTGAATTCATTTATTTTACATTACAGCCCCACTTCCCACTGCTCTCTTTAACTGTAGAGGAGTCAAACTTAACCGCACTGCTATAAAACTTGCTAATCTCAACAACACTGACACATTAAGCTTCAGTACATTTGTGTTTTTAATTTTTTTTTTGTTTTTTTGTTTTTTTTTAAGTTGTTACTGATCCATCCTTTCCTGTTTAGACAAATTGGTGATTGCTCTCTTAATAACATTAATCATGCAGTAATGTCATTTACTCTTGGCTCCATCAGGTGCCTCAGGACTAAACCCACTTCTATGTTAAACTGCATCCATAATCAAGGACTCATGAATACGCATAGGGCCCTCTGATTATACCTCTGAAGATGTAAACAAGTATAATTAACAGTGTGATTATCAACTTTAGAGGAATTAATTACTTTTGATGTGTGAACATCTGAAGGAGTACCCCTCACTTTAAGAGCTTATTAGGAAATTTGAAGAAGCTGCGTTCAATGTGTCATAAGTAACAAATCTATCCGGCTATGTACAACTCTATGCCGGAGTGGATAAAAATTAAGTGATGACTTGCTGGCACAAGTCAACACGATAGATATTAGTGATGATCATTACTTCTCATTTGTATTAGGGTATATCAGTATATCAGTTTGCTGACCTGGCTTTCATTAACAGTCACACAGTCAGTGTGGCCTGCCTCTCATATGATGCATTTTGACTGATGATATGCTTATTGCAGAATTGATTGAAACTACACAGGATATCTATGAGAACACCTTAATATTTATTCAAATGTCACATTGTGATCAGATGCCACACAAGCACACATTCATATTTTTATTATGATGATGGTCCTTATGGTATAAATGGTCCTGGTATAAATGGAAAGTTTTAGTGTCCCATGTCTAAATACTGTTTCAAAAACTTTTCCATCCTGAAAACATAAAAAAAAAAACTTACTTCAGTCATTTTTTAATGAACATTTAGATATGGAATACTGGCACAAAATATCAGCTGTTGGCAGCTGTTCCAAAAATACCATTATCATTGTTGGCCTTCAAAAACTCATATAACCTACACATATGTATAGAGTATGCATCAGTGACATAGCTAAGACTGAACCAGACTGCTGCTTTACTTCAGCACAAGCTCAAGTTAAAACTCTTGATGTGCACACAGTGTAACACAAACTAAGACCTCGGTTGTTTCAAGACATACACGCACTTCGCCGGAAGGGCTTGTTCCAAGCAAACAAAGCTGATTTCTTGGTAAAGCCTTGAGTCGCTCCTTGAAGGTTACTGCTAATTGGGACTATTTATCAACACACTCCAGCCAATAGTGACAAGAACATGCTCTTTTCCCTGTTTCTCATTACCACTATCTGTAATGAGGGGAGAAAGTATCTTTGAATTTACATACAAGGGCAGCCTGGGTAAGAGTAAAAAGGTAGTCGGGGAGTTAGTCAGTTACTGAATGAGGCATTTTCTGCAGGGTTATTTCAATGCAGGATAGAGTGGGATATTCTAAGTGAGACACACTTTGCATTATTGGTGTATTTTAATTAACCACTAATAAATCCTTTCCCACCAAATCACCTTGATCAGAAGTTTCTCTGGTGTACATGTGTAGTCGACAGAATTTGGAGGGGGTGGGGGGTGATCACCTTACCAAAAATACAACAAGAGAACTGGCACCAAAATAGATAGTCTCCAAAAGACAGGGCTCTCTCTGTTGTGCATGCACTAGGATGATTCACAGTAAGAGGAAACCCCTTTCAGTAATCCAAAGTACTGGTTTTTATCATGAGGCCCTCATAACTTTTGAAAAAAAGCTCACACTCAATGTAACTGATGTAGCATTGGTATATTTTGTAGCTATTTCAGGCAAACATCACTTGCTGTGCACTGATAATTTTAGCTGTGCACAGTCTCAGTTGGGACAACTCTGTATATTTGGGTTTGAAACAACTGAAAAGTTTGACATCAGTCAAAAAAAAAAAGTCTTTATCATTAGTTTAAGTCCATTTCAAATCAAGTTCAATCAAGTTCAGCAGTCTAGCTAACTTTGCTGACTTCCTGTGTAAACAATACACTTGAGGTTTAGCAGAAAAGAGATCTGCTGCTATTTGAAGTGTGTACTTTTTGTTGAATTTAATGTTTTACCCACAGTTTTGACACAAGTAATTGTGTGCCATTGAAATTAACTAATTGTACACGTGTAGTGTTGTGCTCTTCAAAATTTGAATTTTTTAGGATAAAGCTAGTCCCCTTCAAGTAACACATCAGACATAGCTAGCTACTGAGGACACAGAAATTGGTTTGGTACCAACCCTTTTGTCACATACTGAGCGACCAATGGAGTCAACTCCCAAAAAGTTGAAGTAGAACTTAAATATAAAAATAATATGACTGTTACATTTTGTGATACTGCAGAAACAAATTGTTTTAGGAATTGTAATGCTATGCCCTTGATAGCATTAAAAAGGGGATAATGTCTGGCTTTATAATAATAACAATAATAATTTTATTTATACAGCACTTCTCAAGCAATAAGGACAAAGTACTTTGCAAGGTGAGGAAAAGTCAAGACAAAAGCAACTTTAGGGACAATTGCAAGAGGTAGAAACATCATTAAGAAAAAAGGTTTTTCAGACCTAATTAAAGGTCTGAAAACCATTGTGACCTTGTGTTAATAGGTCTAAACAAAACTACACAGGATATCTATGGTAACACCTTAACCATCAAAAACCGACTGTGATAGGAGGTGGATTTGTGCAGAATACAGACATTCTTATGTCTGTTAATTATGAATACAATCCTGTCACTTTTCAATCCATTTGTACCTGCATTCTGAACCGAAAGAAAAAATAAATAAATACATTTTAAAAAGCCTGCATTTCCTCTCATTTTTTAAATTCAAATGTGATATAGCCTACAATACGCACTCCAGGCTGTGGAGAAATTGTGTAAAAGATGAGCTGAAGGGAATATCCCCACACAGGTTAACGCACATACTCATCTGAGCTCTTTTCTTTGCTCAGAGATTACCAGTGCCAGGTTGATTTAATCATCCACATTAACAGAGCTAATTAGAATTTCCCCGCCGATGTTGCTGAAGAGGACCTTGGAATAGCATTACCTTGAGACGCTGTTTGTCCTCCAGGCCATTGGTATGCAGGGACCGTCCTGCTTCTCAGCGCGCCTGACAAGTCTTATCTTCAGCAGTCGTCCACAGGTGTTCCCTGTCACAGGAGTGTGATCAAAATGCTGTGCAGAGGCTGGGGCTGCAGCCAAATGCTGTTTACCCAACAGATTACAGGCAGGCCGTTGGGTCCCTGGAAGTAAAGCATCCCCGCATACATCTTCACTCTTAATATTGGTAATAGTAACCAGCGGCTATCTCCTACACACCAGCAAAAATCAAACATCTCCATTTACAAAGCTTTGTGTAAGATCACGCAGTAAATCCTTGATTATTCTGGATACTTGACAATGTGATAGCATTGTAATATGTTCAGGATGCCTCCAGAGATCAGAGGCTGAGTAAGAATGATTTATTGCTTTTCCATATAGCTCAGATATTGTTCTTTTATTTCAAATCAGATCAGTTCCAGTCAGTGTGGTTCACCTCTGATATGATGGATATGAGGCAGTTTGACTGATTACTTACTTACTGTAGAACTGATCAGTACTACACTGGCAGGCCGCGGGAAGCCTTGAAAGGTGAACTGTGCAAAATTGCAGAGGGTCAGTTGAAGTGAGGAAGGTTAGACTGAACTGACCAAAAACTGGTAATACGTTATTGGTGATTGAGTCTACATGGCTCTCATCATCAGCCTGACTCACTGCTAAAGTGTGTGCTTATTTCTGTCAGTTGAATCTAAAGGGTCCTCACTGAAACCTTCGGCACTTTTCCTTAGTGTACCTTTAATATGCACCTTTACCTTTAGTGTACCTGATTTTTGTATGCTATTGTGGAATTTTGATCAGATTCAGTTTATTATAAGTAGTAGCAGTGATGGTAATTTCTAGGGCTGGGATGATATGTGTATGTATGTATGTATGTATGTGTATATATACAT
>OMKZ01001270.1:8186-22683 GCA_900302535.1 Neoniphon sammara
TGCGTGCATGTCCAAAGGGTGAATAGAATAAATGGTTTCATCAAGGCAGTATACAGATTTCCCACTGTCTCATTCTCTCTCTGTCTCTCTCTGTGTCTCTCTCTGTCTCTCTCTCTCTCTTTCTCTCTCTCTCTCTCTCTGGCCACAGCTGGGTGAGATGGATGTCATTCTCTGTGGTGATCTATGAGCTGGCTGCTCGCTCTGACCTACATACACAGAAGGTTCTTGCAAAACAAGATATCCACCGTATGAAAAAAGTGACACCTACTGTTGACATGATTAAATGGTTGCTAGCATGAGAGCAAAACAATTTGTGAAAAATTATTATAGCAATGAGGTGTCTTAAGACCTTTTCTCACAAATAACTGGTACTTTAAAAGGAAGTTACGTTTTTTTGTTTGTTTGTTTGTTTTAAATACTGAGCAGTGATTTTCATTCCACCAGTTATTTTTTAACTGTATGTGCAACAGATTTTCAAACAAAACCCTCCTTGCCGCATGAGAGGCGATAATGGACCCCAGAGCCAGTCCAGGTACCTCAGGTAGTTCGAAGTCACTGCAACATTGAAACTGGAACGTTCTGTTCCCAGTGTCACCCAAAATCTGCTGTAAATTATGAGCATTCAAGTTGCCTCTTCTTAGTAAGTCAGGTCACTGCAAAGCAGTTACTCTGCCCATAAAAATAACTCAAAGGAACAAAATGATACATGAAAAAAAGTTAACGCGGACAGCATCTTCCGCATTGTAAGATATGCTATGTTCTATTCAGGACCTTCAGCTTGATGGAACGGAGAGCAACTTGCCATCAGTGCTGATGTGTTTTTCCGAGTGTTTTTCTCCTTAATGTGGGCTACGTGACTTGTTCTGTTCTCTGGATAAATGAAGGCACATGTGAGGGAAAAAAACATTCACGCAGGAAATAGCGCGGACACTCTGTTTGGTGTTATGTGCTCTCCACCTGTTGATCCTACGGCTGTGCTCCTCATTGCTCTTTCTCCATGCGGAAGAGGAATTGGGGGGAAGGGATGGGGGAGTGGGGTGTAATGAAAACTGGCCTCGTTGTAGGAGGGTGACACTGGACATGTATCATCGCTCTCCTCCCACTTGTTTTGTTCCTGAAGAGAAGGGAAAATGTTTTTAGAAGCCATGGCAGTGAGGAAGCAGCACGCTTTTCCTCTCTGTTTGAGGAGCCCGGACCATCTGACTGTGATTTGCAACACCGCCTACAAAGTATGCTGCAAGAATGTGAGAGATAGAGAGGCTTATGACAGGAAGGATGATCTGAGAAGACAAATACCGAACATGATTCAGTGGGTCTCTTTCTGCACACTGTTCGGTTGGTTTAAATTTAAAACTGGAAAGAGGTAGACCATGGTTTTCTCCCAGTTTATAAATGCAATAAGAAAAATGCAAGTCAGTTAATTTAATAAGGGTTATGCGACATTCTTCCATCCTCCTTGAAATCATCCCAAATGTCTCCATTCCAAGGAAAAGGTCTGTGCAAACAGAAAACAACACTGTGCAAGACGCACACTGTCCAGCACTGCCCAAAACATCTTCAACTGTTCATAACCACTACTGGAAAGTAATTATCCTCCTCAGCTCCACTGCTCCTATTGGTGGGTTTGTCACTGCTGCACAGCCGAGCTTTTTTCAAACCCACAGAACTTTATTTTAAATTCTAGTGGAGATCCCAAGGTTTCCAAAGACACCAAATATGTCCAGCTGAATTACAGGGAAATGTGTATAAAATGATGGACAAAACATTTAAATATTTTCAATCGGGTTTGAATATTTCACTCAGTATGAGTGTGATTTAGCCTCAATGATGCACTGCAACCAGCAAACACAGAATATATATGTGACATTGTCATAAAATTAAAAAAATAAATAAATAAAAATAAAAAAGATTCTAACTTTGAAGCTATGGGGAAAGACAACTGATTAAAGGTGAATAATATAAGGTAAGAAAAGCTTCAGTTCTTGGTTAGATCTGTTGAACAATAGTTAACAAATGTTTTGGTCTGCTCAATTGTGTTCAGTATTTGCCAAAAGTGCTCCAGTTAGCTATTTGATTAACATTTTGCTAAATGTTTTGAACACAAGTCAGTACACCCTGAAAACTGAGAAACACCCACTGACAGACAGCGACTGATTGTGGATCAATGAGGTTTGATGTGATCAGAGCCAAGCTGTGTCGGAGGTGGATGAATCAGCTTCCAGGCAGCAGGAGGTGAAGCTCCAGACAATATTGATTCCTCCCCACTGAGAACATTGCCTGTCTCTCCCTCATCACTAACTTACTCCCTTTTAGACACGCTGCTCAAGAGTCACTCAGTACTGGTTCTTTGGCTCCAAATCACGGCGGAAATGTGTTGCATTTATATAGAGCCATTTGTATAGAGTAGTGATGCGCGGATCGTCTCCGAATCCGCGTGTAAGCATAAACCATCCACCTGCCACCCACCCAAATGAATTATTTTCTCCGATTTAGAGACCCGCACCTGCATGGAACTGCATTTCACTCCACCTGTAGGCTTTGTTGCTTTTTAAATTATTTCAAGCAGCAACATTTAAGCAGCAAAACTAAAAACTGTAATTTTTAACTTGACAGGACAGAGGAAACTCTCCAGGGGAAATTAAACTTTTACCTTCTGAAATAATATTTGGAGGATGGTTGCTTTAATCCAAAAAGTTTCACTGTATGAACCTGGACTGTGTGTGTGTGACATTTTATGGATGTGTAAAAATAATCATTGAAGATACACCGCTGAGGCATCATGTGTAAATGCGCACAGCATCTCTCTTAATGTGGATATCATTTCTGCTGCAGGAGGATTTGCAATACAGTATTCCATAAACTCAAATGGTCAACAACACACTTGTCAATGCTCCCGTTTTCCCAGGTTCCTCCCATATTTCAAGGCCATCTCCCGGCGCCCTCCTGTTTTACTGTTTCTCCCGGGAAACTCAGGTAATTTGCATGGCCCTTACACTTAATTGTCGTACACTGATCCATAAGTTTTGCATGTTTGTCTGCTATTACCCAAGTTGCCAGATCGCCTATAAAACACAGTCTACACACACAATCCACACACTTATGTATCTGTCACAGCAACCTGGCAACCCACAACCCGATTCAAGTTATGGATTCAAGGGGCATGTGGGCTGCTGTTCTCTACGCAGAGGCAAGCCAGCTAACTAGATGTCGTCCAAATGTAAGTAATGTAAAGAAATATACAGAAATATAAAGAAAAGAAGAGCAGCGGGGGGAAAACGCATTATTGCATTGTTAGAAGTGACAGATATGGTCAATAGTAAATAGTCAGCAACCCCAAATGAGTTATTTCTCAGTGGGATATATGTAAACGTGATATGGTAACATATTACACTGAAGTGGGCTGGTTTTAAATAAATGAACGCTTATTTAAGTAAAAGTCTTTTTTTGATCAAATGAAAATGGCAACATCAATTTCTCCAATAGCCTGAACACAGGCTGATATCTTTAATCCCTTCAAATTAAAATTCTGAATGTCCCGAACACAAACAAGACTGTCCAACATAAATAATAAATGCCCCTATATTCGAGCCTGATGAAAAATTAAGCTTAAAATGTCACATTTTATCCATCTGTTATTAATCAGAATGTTTATTTTTATGACCCAGCCCACCCAATCTGCGGTGTCCACGGACATAACTACAATCCGTGCATCACTAGTACAGAGCCACTCATGAGCCAAATGAATCAATGGGAGGGTTCAAACAGTGTAGCGCAATCGCCTCACGCTTTTACACCACCTTCTTGGTTCATTGTCTGTGCGAGTAGAGTATGTCCACCAGCTACTGCTAGAGGAAAATTAGCCTATTAGGTACCCTCATTAGCCTACTGGATACTGTAAACAGACATTGTTGGATTTCACACAAACACACTGAAAGCAAAAGACTTTGATGGTTGTGAACTGCCCGCTGTCAGATATGATTATGAAGACATTGTTAATTATCTGTTTTTTCAAACATTGAGGATAACCCTGAAGCAAAAGAAAGCAAATAAAAGCCTGGAGGCTGACAATTTCTTTCTGTCTGGTTACAAGAACGGCAGAGGATAAAGTGTGGACGACGTATTTCAGTCTATTCACAGTATGTACAAGCATAAATCGGTTTAATTGCCTGAAGCTATCAACTTGTCAAAGCTTCTCTGACACTGCACATTCTGCAGATAGGCTATAATTAAGCAATATTGCACTCAAGGTCACGCGGTTATACTGTATAATGGCAGATTATGATTTATTTAAACATTTATTCCACAAATAGGTCTGTCAGATTTCAAGCAACTGAACTGTCACTAAGCAACAGACAATTTCCCAATTGCAAGCTAGCTTGCTACTTTGTGTAGGTCTACACATTAGCACAGGCTAGCTAGCAGGTCTGAACACACCTGAAGTTTGCACAAGAGTCTCCAGGCTAATTTTCCTCTCCCTCGTCCTCCTCTGAGAACGCTGTCACGGTACAAAGTTTGTTGCAAATATCGCGGTTGTTAATGTAGGTTATTACACTTGTAAAGTGCAGTAATACATATAGTTAAATGTCAGAGTGCTGTTATACTGTATATAAACACTCATGGAATGCCTCTTGACCAATCAAATTGCTCAACTGGATTTAACTGTCGTATAATTACAAATAAATTATAACTACAAACTACAAACATAAGAGGATGTCCAAATTTCAATCAATTGCATTCAATCAGTTGTAAAATGCAACATGCACTTTTCCTCCATGAAAATTTTATTTGCCCTTTGTGATAACATTTGCTTACACTCTAGCTAGCCAGTACCACTGATTAAACGATATGTGGCTCAGAAATAAACATAATTGTGCAAAGTCATACTTTGTTGGCGTTGAACTTTTATTTATTACATTGTATCATGGTTGTATTGAATGGTGTCACCCATTTCGTGTATCAAATCATATTGTGAGAAGTATGCTGTCCCATCCGTAACCTATAATTTATGGAATAACTGAATTTCAGTTCATTTAATAGGTTTATAACTACTGTATGTAAGTTAATAACTATACACAAGTTGGTTAATTTGAACATTTTGTGTCTGAGTGCATTTCTATTTGGATCCCTGCAGACCTCAGTGTCCCAAAGCCTTCTTCCTGTTCCAATTAAACTTGCTTTCAACAAAGCGTAATTTTAGCTGAAATTCTGCCTTTTTTTAGCCTGAGTATTTACTTTTTGATGAATAAATTTCCAGCACAATCCCCAAAAGACAGCTAAATTTTCCGCAGTCTTTCTCCTATCAACACACAGACAGGCCCAGCTGTTAATACGAACTAATCTCTGTGTCTAACGCCCAAGGCTGGCGACTGCGCCTCGCTCCTCTCTCTGTCAGAGGTGCTCTATTGGTCCTGAAGGGATTTTTTTGGATTAAGCTGGCATTTATTGTCTCCGGCTATGAGAAGACATTCAGGACATACTCTGATACGCACACCACAGCATGCTGGCTTGTCTCCCAGTTGGCTTCATTAAATAACACACTGTCAGATCACGTTAACTGACAAGTCGTGTGTGTGAGTGTGTGTGTGATGACGATGTGTCTCAGAAGAAGGAGACAGCAGGAGTCGCTTCTGTATCCGTTGCTAAGACACAGTCTCCTCTGGAAGAATGAAGGGCACCGGAGTGGATGATGACACACACACACACACACACACACACACACACACAGACAGGTGGGGCTATGAGTCCACAGCTATCTCAGCCCCTGCTATATGCACACCCTCACAAACAGACACACACACACACACCTTTATACATCACACAAAAGCAAAACTGCACACACATACAAACACAAACATCCCTGTTGTCACATACAGCCATTATGTTGACAGCAATAACAACAAGATGAATCATGAGAGGAGACAGTACAATGATGGTGTTAGAGGAAAGGGTTAGTATAGGGGTGAATTACTGCTGAGTAACAGCTGCAATGCCCTTTTTTACATTATGCCGTGTGTGGTGACGCAAAGCACTGCTCCATTAAGGATATAAATAGCAACCAGGGCAGACAGACAGCAATAAAAAAGGCAAAAAAAACACCTAAACTAAACCAATGGGAGAAATGCAATGGCTTTTTTTATATCCAGGACAGAGGCAAGTTCAAAAACAGATTGAGGGAAGATTAAAGACCGAATAAAACAGAGATAAGAGCTCAGTTTATGATGACTGGCTATGATCAGGAAAGGAAATAATGGCTGGAGTTATGTGAGTAATAGTGAATGCAATAAAAAAAACAGCAGCAGCTAATTACACAGCATTTAAAGGTACAGTGTTTAGGATTTTAATGAAGTTGAAGACAGAAATGGGATAAGCTGCATAGTGTCATTAACAACATCGGTGAAACTACTGTGGTTGGAACTCTTACTACTGTGTTGGGGAACAGTTGTGACTAGGTTGTTAGCTTCTTTAACAATCCATAGTACTATGGTGGTTAAGCAGTGACCATATGCAACCTGACCATTTTCACTGCTAACTTTGTATTTCTGGTTGTTGGACTTAATAGTAAAGATACTAGCTAGTGTGCATGAATCCAAAACCAAATAAGCAATAGGTATATGGACAAAACAGTGCACTTAGCTCACTGTCCTTGTAATAAAATTAACTCTAAAGCCGAAAAAATAAAAAAATAAAAAATAAAAACAAAAATAAAAACAATTGGCTTGCATTTTTCATTCAAAACTGACAGACTTGGAAAGCTCACAGATCCCTTGCTGGTGTGCATGTTGCCTAGAAACATACCATGGATAGCAGAGTTTCCAGCAACGGCAAATGTGCTTGTTTTATAGATTTACATATCACATAATGACATCTTTATTAGCAAAACCTTAGGCATTTCAGCTTTAAGTGCAAATATTTTATAGTTGGCACTGGCAAGACTTGAGCAACAAACCATGGTCAAATAAATAAAATGGAAAAGCAGAATGAATTACATGATTGTGGCTGAACTTAACAGCTGTTATAATGGACTCATATGACCAGAAGACTGCAGTGAAGTATGTAGAACATAAGGACTTGATATTTAGCTGCCCGTATACACTGCAGGCGGGTGGTGCTGAGGTCCAGGTTGACCCTCTCCAATCTTATGGAGCCTTATGCATATGCATAAGGCTTCACGTACCTGGCAACCTCCCTGCCATCTCCTCCTCACCCCTCCTTCCTACCCCCTGCACTTCCCACAGATCAAAAGGCCAGGTGATGTGTGATATGGAAATAAGCAAAGTGATTAGCCACAAGCCCTCATGTTCAAAGGCAATATGGTCCGCATCGTGACATCTAAGGACGTCAACATGAAGAGGAGTGATAGCTTAGTGATAAATGCTCAAAGGGGTCTCCTTTTTGTTGATGGTCAGTCGCTGTATCAAAAGTACTGGCAGGGTAATGGGCAGCCTCTTATCAAAGTAGAGTTCCCCCTTTCATCAATCCATCTGTACTCGTCTTACGTAAGAATCTGTGTTTCCCTTTGCAAAGGATCCTCATTATATAAAACAACAATCTGATGCTCTCTGTTTTCAAGGTGCCTGTGAGAGCTGCAACAATTTACTTTAGAATCATAATTATTTTTCTCTTTGCAGTGAAGAATTTTGCAAAAACCTTTCATCAGTAGAAAACAAGTCTTCCAATGGTCTTGCAGTGGTCTTCAGAAAAAGTATTTGAATTACCATGTATCAGAAAGTAGAAATTTAAAGAGGCAGCAACAGAGAAGAAATAAACAAAAAGAAAGCAACAAGAGATAAGAGAGAAAAAGTCATACAAACAGTTGCAGATCATCCAAGAGGACTGTGTAGCTTGTTCCAAGTGCTTTTACTTTCTTGAAGTGGCGGTACACATTTTGTGATGTCCTGACACGCTGCAAAGGAGTTTTGGCTCGGTGTATTTAATTCACACAAAAACATTGATTCTTCTTAGCTCTGAACTGTAAAAATAATTCGTAGTTTGGTGGTTAAGCAAAGTCTTAGTCTGATATTAATGTGGTATTTTTCTAAGAATGGGTCTGTCCAATTTATAAGGAAGCTTCCTATCACCTTGGTTCCTAGACAGGAACGTGATGTATTAGGAACCTATTTTAGATTACAAGATTACATGAATTTATGCAACCTAACAAGGAATCATCATCACATGACCAGCAAGGTGTTGCCAGTTTATATGGTAATCAAGTCTCTCACAAAACGAGTGATGTCATGCAGGGAGTAGTAGAGAAGTCATGGGAACGATAAATTTGGAAAAATATCGAATTTATCTTAATTTATTTATCTAAGGCTGTCAGTGAGCTAGAATACATTGCTACTTCTGGTAGGATGATTAGTGGCTCTGCTTGGCAAGTTATGTGGTGGTGCCTCCATCAGGCATTAAAATAAGTGGATGTAAGTGTTTTCAGCTAGCCACACAGTCTTATGGGATATCCTATGCAGCGAAGGAACCACTTGATGTTTTCTTATAATTCCAACAAATCAAGGAAGCTAACTAGGACGTGTCGTCTGCCTCCTACTGTAATGAGAGAATCTTAAGCACCCATATTTCACAAAAATGTTTCCTTGCAAGTGAGACAGCCCCGGTAAGACCACACTTACTCCTCCCAGCCTGTTAAACTGCAACATGACTAATGGGCCTCCTCAAGCAACAGCTAAGCAGAGACCCCCACCCCCACCACCCCCATCAACATTTCTACTTACTAATGATTTCTCACAGGAGTAAAGTGAGAGGCATCCTTCTGCGTGGGTTTTGACAGTTATGTCTTGCAACAAAGATCAGATGCTACGTGTTTCACAGTGTTGCAATATGCTCAAGCTGCTCCGGAGCATCCACCGGTGGAATGATGCAGCCAGGGAGCAAAGCACAAGGAGGATGGTGAGAGTCTCTGACTAACCCGAAGCCCGACCCTCCCCCTAATTAGACCTTAGTAATTAGCTGACTCTCAAGTGTTTTTTTTTTCCATTTAAACAGCTGGAATGCTGACGAAGAGGGAAGGCAGGATTTAACCCACACAAGCACGGGTTTGAGGCACTACACCATGCTTCACTGAATGGGATTCAGCAACAAGCAGCACGACAACAGAACATACAGAGTGTAAATTAATGGAGTTAATTCTATATCTTTATGTTATTCTGCTTTAAATCCGATGTCAACACTGTCAAGAGTTAAAATGCTTTCAGGAGAGCCAGTATTGAACCATGTGGATGATCTTGGCAACAAACAACACTCTTCACTGGTCGATGCTCTCAGCAGAATGGCTTCAGTAAATAGTGTAATAAGAAGAGGTCCCTCTGCAGTACAAGGATAAGAGAGTACATTGATACATATATTTATATATTACCATATTCCTTGTGGCTTCTATCTCCCCACTGACTAACAAGCTGGGGATATCAAAGCGCCTGTGAGACCAAAGGCTGGTGATGAGCTTTGAGCTCTGCCTAATTGGATGCGGCTGAGGCTGAATCTGTAGCAGCAGAGTGAGTGGCCCTAGGAGACAAGTGTTGACCGCCCCACACACACACACACACACACACACACAGCTCCTCTATCTCACAATTAGGATTCAACAGCCTTGGGTTCGGGCTCAATTTATTTTTACACAAGTCTTTTCAGGAAGTGGATTTTCTTCAAAATGCAAATACAAAAAAATTTTTGGCATAAAAGGATTCTCACAGCCGACTTAATTGGCAATAATGACAAATGGATGTTCTGTTGTTACTAAATTTCTATTCTACATATTTTGGACTGACTGCAAAAAATACCCACTGTAAGATCTGAACAACATATTTAGCCTGGTGACGCACCTTGCTTCAACTGCATGGGAAACAAGTGAAATCACCCACTGCTGCATTTTTTAACTTGTTTAAAGTAAAACAAGATTTTAAGACTAAATATTGGAATACAATTTTTGTTCAGACATACTTTTCAGTACATGGACTTTTTCAGGGGAAGAAATCAAAAGGACATTCAAGTCCATGGACAAGTAATTAGTCACAGTTACATAACTCATTTATATTTAAACACAAACATCCAAACATCACAGAATGAATAAGCCTGATAAAGAATAATAATTAAAAAAAAAACACGGCTGAAATTTTTATCAATCAGTGAAGCACAACTGGAGGAAGTTTAAGGGAGAAAGCTGGGTGTGGAGAGGTGAGGCTGCTGAGCAAAATCCTCTAAGGCAAGACCAAAGAAAAAAAAAACATTAATTGGCGAGGATCAGAAACTTCCCAACCCAAGAGAGCTCTGATGCTCCACTTGCTAACTAGTTGTGGTTTGCTGGGACCTGAAACAACGCAATAACTGCATGATGCCCCACCTCAAATTTACAACGTCCTTCACTATCTTCAGTCCTCCATCCTGTATCCAAATGAAAGCAGGGAACAAAACACACTGAGCGCTCATAAGGAGGCGCAAAGAAAAAATACAGAGCACATAAGCTTAAATGAAGCCTGCAAATCCCACTATTATTCTCTTCTCTCATATCGCAGAAAGGATGGAAAAAAAATTCCAATAAGAGCTCCCTGGACTTCATTCTTAAGGGACGGCTGTTGTGCACTCCAAGGCTCACAACCCTATTGTGCTGTAGAGCAAGTTACCAAATCCATCAGGGCACACAACAGGCCTTTCAATAATGAATAAGCCAGAAGCTGAGAACCTAATAACTCACTGAAAGACCAACAGCAGTAAATTCCACCAGGAGAGCTTGCAGGCTGTGATCCAGAAAGGTGCAGAGTGAACCAATCTAAAAGCTACGTGAACTTAAAAACGAGAGTGGGCTTGTTTTCACCCCGGTCCCTGGTGTTCTGGTTTACATATGGCTGCTTTGATTTTTCCATAACTCCCGCTCTAAACCAGGTGCGAGAGAGAGAGAGAGAGAGAGAAAAGGAATAGAGAGTGAAAGAGAAAGAGGAGGGTGAGTGTGTGACTCACACATTTTCACTGGCATTTCTCCTCCAACTTTCAATTGCTCCTTTGAGTTCTCCTTGGTGGAAAAACTAGCATTTTATTCTCTTAAAAGAGAAATCAATAGTTTGTGTGATTCAATCAATTTTTCCACCCTCCTCTCTTTTCCTTTTTATCCACCCCTTGCCCATCCTGTAGGTCTCTCTCTCTTCTCTCTCTCTCTCTCTCTAATTCCCCGTACACTCTTTTCCCTCCAGTTCCTTTCTCCTCCCTCCTCTCCCCTGTCTGTTTTCCTCCCCTTCTCTCTCTCTCTCTCTCTCTCTCTCTCTCTCTCTGGACCATCTGTGTTTTGTGACGCATAGGGCAGGGATGCAAACCAGCACTATGTGCCCAACCAAACAGGTCATTTACCAAATCTCTATTGACTGCTGCTCCAGTTTCCATGGAGAAATAACCAGTGAGAGTGGAGCGAGGCGAAAATCAATTATTCCCCCAAGGCTCGCTCTCAGAAGCTGGCGGCGCTGGACATGCGCTCGCTTGCACATAAGACGGATAAAGCTGGAGAGGATATGATTGTCACAGGGTATCACAGTGGCAGAAAACCGTTAGTACCATGCTCAAGCAGCGATGTTTTATCCTCTTACCACAAAAAAAAAAAAAAGATCATTGAAAATTACCCCTGTGCATGTGTTGTCCAAGCCCCAGGTCTGGCTCTATGACAACATTGTCTTCTGCTGTCTGTGCGGAGCAGAGCTGAGTGGAGCGCACTGCAACGGTAACAAACCGCAGCTGCCCCTGCTTTCTATTCTGAGAGATGAAACCAGGACAGCCAAGGAGACAGTGATAGGGTCCCTGGCTAAATGCTCCATTAAGCCGTCCACTCCTCCTCCTCCTCCTGCTGCTGCTGCTCTCTATCCCGCCTGCTTCTACAAGAGGCTGCACACCACTCGGGGGCTTACCTGTACACACCTCTTTGCTCTCACATATACATGAATGCATACACAGACATTGGTATACCCATGCTCACATATGCATAGAACCAAACTCAAGTACAGCACATGAAGGGAAGATGGCTGCCACCTGTTGGCGGTGCTGTCAAAGTTCTCCCAGTCACCTTGCTGATTCCCTCTTAAACCCTGTGACACTGCAGCAGACCCATTCATCCTCTCTGCTGCCAGAGGACGGGGCCGCGCTGCTCAATACGAAAACATAACACCTGTCTACGCACAGCCATGCACTGCATCATCCATACCGTGTAAGCATAGACAAATTTCACACAATACAACAAGCTGTGATTTGTGTGGAAATCAATAAATCTGGGGTAATACTGCAGCTGAGTGTGTTGTTTTAATGACAAACACAGTCATGCATCTTGCCAGGGACTCAGCTGGGAATTGTGAAATGATAGCGGGTAAGGCAGAGATCAGATACACCTGAAAGAATAGAGCGAAGTGGGAAAGAACGCAGCAGTGTTAAACCTCCATCTTGCAAATTTCCATTAAAGCAACATCTTTTTTTTTAAGGCACACTAGGACTATTTAGAGTTAACTGACAAACTCATGAAATAAGCATGTAATTTATCAGTGAGCAGTCAGGCTGATAATGAGAACCATTCAGACTAAATCATCAAATTTCATGCTATTTCCCTAAATTTTTTTGTCAGTTGAGTCTAAATGGTCCTCACGTAAATCAGCTCTGGACTTTTACATAGTGCACCATTAAATCCTTGGTGAATAAAATCTAAATCAAATCTACTCTGTTTTTGTTTTAACCTGCCATGATGATTGCTGTGTTGATTTGGCCACCTCAACAGGATGTACATCATGATAAGAACTGATACTTGGAATGTGTTTTGCAATGCTAATAGGCATTAAAGGTGCAGTATGCAAAACTGTTAAGGGTCAGTTGAAGTGAGGACCCTTTAGATTCAACTGACAAAAATCATGGAAGAACCAAGTGATTTCATGGTTGAGTCTACATGGTTCTCACCATCCAACCAATTTTCTTTACATGTCTTTTTTTTCTTTTGTCTGTTGAGTCTGAACAGTCCTCACTTCTACCATCCTTGGCAGTTTTGCATACTGCACCTTTATCGGTGGCATTGCTAAACAGTGAGCTGCACCCAGATGAACATCTATACAAGACTATAGACTATAAGACCATGAGAAAACTGAGACTGTGGCACCCATCCACACAACATACAGTATTTATTTTATTCATGGAGAAAACTCTTCACACTCCAGTCAATGGTCTGATCAATAAGAGCAGTGCTCAAACTGGTCCCTTTGCTTACTGATCAATATCCCTTGTAATGAATGACTACTTCTGTACCTGTGTTTACACATACACACATATGCACACACACACACACACACACACACAGGCACACTCAAACAAATAAGGGCACAGCATTCACATACATTTACCTTTATACAGGATCTAATGTAACCTTGTGCTATTTTGGGTTCCGACGTAGAAACCTAGCTTGGCTGTTAGAGGAGAAAAGGACACGTCCAGAAGGCTAAACAGAAGGTTTTGGTGTCACAACTACACATACACACACACACACACGCACACACACACGCACGCAAACATACAGTACATGCACTTACATGGACATACACAACACACAAACACCCAGAGGCACACACACCCACAGTTTTCACTTGCTCCTCCGTGCTGCTGCTCCTCGCCGCTGTTGCCACAGCAACGCAGCACTCCGTGTCTCTCCGTGTCTCAATAACAGCACATGCTCCCATTAAAGACCCATCTCCCAACAGCAGTAAGGGAAGAATGCAATCACACACACAATCTCCTACAGACACGCACACACACACACACACACACAGACAATTCATGTTTATTGCACTCATCATACAAGTTGAACCCTCAGTGGTTTCAGCAGAAACCCAGTGTACAATGAACATTGTACTAATCATTTCCATCTCATTCAAGAAAATGCTTCTATGCTTTCTATGCTTCCAGTTATCAGCACTGTAAACTGAAGAAATATGTCTGAATGCTGGTGGTGTGAGTGGATCTCAAGGGCACTAATGTTACAGTGTGCCCCTGAATTTAATTTTTTTTGTGCCTGTTAAAAAAAGAAGAAAGAAATAATGACTACTATAATAAAAATAAGTTTGCAAATTCGACTGTGATTTGACCTAAAACCCTGTGTCCTCTGCATTATGCAGTTGTGTTTGATGAGCCCAAGGAATGAAATCACAAAAGACACACGCATGCACGCACGCACACACACACACACACACACACACACACACAGACACACCGTTCATGTTTGACCTTTATACAGATTTCTGACTATAAAAGCTCCTGATCCTGTGACATTTACTACTTTTTAGTGCAGTATGTTATCTGAGCGCACATTAAGTTTGAAGTGTGTATTCTTCTCAAGCCATAGCTGAGGAACACTACTGTATCTCTCTCTCTCACACACACACACACACACACACACAGTAAAGGCACACAGTCATTGTCCATGTCCCACCCTCTATGAATTCCAGCAGTGCCAAATAAAAAGATGGGAAAACTCAAACTTACA
>OMKZ01001271.1:2023-20282 GCA_900302535.1 Neoniphon sammara
GGGGGGGGATGGAATCGGGAAGGACCACAGAGAGACAGGGCCTCTTCCTGGAGTGCAACAGGTGCTGACCAAGTGGGAAAATTATCAGATTAAGATTACTCTTTAGTAATCTTCAGTAATTCAGCTTGTTATGAAATGTCTTTTCTAGACAGAGAGAGGCCTGATTTCTCCCGAGTAAAACCAGCAATTTTGATGGAGATTAAAAGCTATTTTCACACATAAGAGTGGAGTGACCCAATTAGAACACACTTCAGTTTTTATTCCTCCTGCCCCCGTTTGATTGAGTCTTCAACTGCACCTGTTATCCTCCACTAGCCTCAAAAAACAAAAAAAAAAACAAAACAAAAAAAAAAACAGTGAGTAACAGTAACTGTTAGCTTGTTAGCACAGCAAGCCGATTTTGTGCTTTTCCTGAGTAGAAATCTCAGGAATAACACTAAATAAGAAAATCTACATTTTTATCTGGGTTTGCAATCCCTTTAATGGTTTACTTCAAATACTAACTAAATGTGTTGGCCCTGTAATGCACTACTGAGGTGGCAACCATAAAGTGTTACCAAACCAGAAACATAAAATATACTCACACAGGAACTGAAGTAACCACAATAAAACATAACACATCAATATAAAACATTGCATTCAAATGTGAACATGATTACATGGAGTTCATACCATCACATGCAAAGACACACAGACACACACACAAACACCAGCTCACCCAGCAATGTTGCTGATGGAGAGACTCTTGGACAAGTTGTTGCCATGGAAAGGCATGATGCTGGTGTGTCTCCGTGATGACGGCATCGCCATGGAGGAGTGGTCTTCAGGGGTCAAGATGGCTGACCAGGGGCGCTCCCTTGTCCCAGAGGCTGGACCAGGAGAGAGACAGGCGGAGAGTTAGCAGCAGCCTTCAAGGAGCCTTCAGGTTTGAATCAGATTAGAATGACAGGGGATCCCGGAGGGGTCCTGGTGGATCCCCGTCAACCTCTGTACAGCCTGTATGTGTGCTGTGATCTTTAACATACTGTCTACTCTCATTGTTCATGTTATGCATTGCGTATAGATATTTTGTAACTTGCATTTTTTTTTTACTCATTCTCTAACTTATGTAATGCATAAATCTCACATCGCCTTTCTATCCAACATCTGCTGTTAGTGACAATACTACTGTTATTTTTCACATCCTGTTAAAGCTGGAATCCATACTTATTGCAGTTTTATTAATACTCATCTACATAAAAGTGGTGCAACTGTTGGTTAAGCAGGCTTATATAACCCACATTTGTGTTATTCCCATCTCAATTAGAGTTTTCTTTTCTGTATCCTATTACTATTTTCAGCTGCAATGATCCTATTTCTCCCCACAGGGAACGATAAAGTTTCCCTTTATCTAATGTTATCAAAGGGTTCATGAACCTTGATGGTATTTCCAGGAACCTCTAACATATGGGGGTTCTTCCACAAATCCTTTTTGACCCCTAAGGTTTATTGACTTCCTTTGGATCGCAGAACAACCCCTAAGGACCCCTTGTTTTTAGAGTGCAGGAATGGAAATTAGCCTTTTAGCCAACTCTGGTCTAGAGAACTGCCAAAATCTAGGAAAGACAAACATAAAGGCTCTTAATAGTGTGTCGGTCTACCACAGCTTCACTGTGCCTTGGCACTGATTCTTCACGTGACTGGACTTTATTGGAGGATTGCCACACCCAAAGCATGATGGGATGCGTATTATGTTGGCTGATTAATCATCTTAGGGACTAGACTTGTATGGAAG
This sequence comes from Neoniphon sammara, assembly GCA_900302535.1. Taxonomy (NCBI): domain Eukaryota; kingdom Metazoa; phylum Chordata; class Actinopteri; order Holocentriformes; family Holocentridae; genus Neoniphon; species Neoniphon sammara. The sequence continues at coordinate 3,798 of OMKZ01001271.1, forward strand.
CCCATGTTTTCAATTTTCTTTGTATTTATTGAAATATTTCCTTTATTTTGGCAGTTAGCTGTACAGTGACACAAAGGGGGATTAACTGAGTAATGTCCCAGGTGAAGATATTGGAATTCTAAACTAGAGTACCTAGCTTGGGATGGAAATCTGTGGTCATGAAGATTATGTATGAAATCCAGGTTTAGTTTGACACTCACATTTATTCCTCATTGTGACTGTGGGAGCAGAGCTTGAATCTGGTACTGCAAACTGCTGTCTGGGGACCTGGCCACAGAAACAGAGACAAAAAGCATAAATGAATGGTGCAAGTCAATATCAGCTTCAGGTCTACAATATCCATACTGCGGTACTTTGAGGAAACTCTTACCTTCATCTTCACCTTGGCACAAGCAGGCAGGCTGTCCCTGCAGCCCTTATGGACACAGGCATTACAGTCTGGAAAAAACGGAGCAACAAGAAAGCTCAGTGAAAACTGTGGGAGTGGTGGTGGTGGGGGGGCTAGAAATACTGACTGGTTTCCAAAGCCGGCCAGGAAACTCCACCAGCCCACTAATGAAAGACAGACTGGAGCAGAGCATGTGATGCAACCGAGGGGTAATACTGCTAACGAAAAAATAGAAGAGATACAGGCTGAGGAACAACAACACACACACATTACACACGCAAAAACTGAACTGCATGGGAAAACTTCTATTACACAAACATTTGAAACACGAGTCATCATTCAATATTTCTAGAATAGAGAAGACCTGTTAGCTCTGCAATCATCCATTTAGTCAACCAAGGACTTCTGATTCCTAGTATCCTAAATACGAACACACTTTGTTTTACTTTGTTTTGTGCTATAAATCCTTTTGTAAGAGTAATATCACATTAAAGGTGGAGATGAGATTTTGGCACAGAGACTCCTTATGTGTTCTGTACATATACTGTACCAAAGCAATGAAACTGGTGTTATTAGCGGTCTACCAGGAAATGCCAGAGAGAGGAACAGCCTTCTCTGGTAATGTGAGAGTGACATCAATGATCCATAAAGTTTATGAGAGTGTGCTTGCTCATGTTTCAGAGTTAACTGACAACAGTCACATTAACTTTATCTATGTTTCACGTATGCATGTTTCCAACTGACAGAAATTCAATACACAGACATGATGCAAAATTAAAAATACACAACTACTGTATCATCATATCATATCCATCCAAACATGTTGAGATTACATGTAAGGCTTTTGGTTGGCATTTAGTCTTAGACCAGCAGGATGGTCTTGTGTAGATCAGCAGGTAAAGCAAGGCACTGCCAGGGTTAGATGTTCTATTCCAACTGGGGCCATCCATGTAAAAAATATATGTACTCATGTCACTGAGAGAGCTTGTTGAGAGCTTTGGGTTAAAGCATTCATCTCATAGTACATGGTATGTTAACTATGTTTTGTGATATATGGCTTAAAATGAGCTCCACAGTAAAATCAGCTTAAATTACGACTTTTTTTTCTCCACTTAATTGGTTTTATTAGAATTTTTGCTGCTTTAAGTCAACATCTCACTGACTCCAGCTAATCTCAGACAAAGGATCACTGTATTTGTCTGCTCAATGGACATCAGCCAAACATCTGCTAGTACAAACCCTCCTGAATACACCCTCGCAACTGTCTGTGGCTCCAGCCATCCTAACCAGATTGACTGTGCGCACAACAAGAGTTGTTTGCCAGTCTGCGGCCGTGGCAGATTGTGACCATCGAAACGAGGCGGCGAGGAGCGCCGTGATCCATCACAGAGCTGGTTTCTCTCTCTCTTTTTTTTTCTTTTTTTTTTACTTTTGTTGGGCTGATGCCAAGACTTGTGCAATAAACTACATCCTCTTTGGGGCTGCTGCTGGTTCAGTGGAAAACAACGCAGAAGTGTTTTGCTGCTGTCTGTACTGAAACTTCAGACTGTGTTACATTAGTGAGTGGCACTTTAGTCAGTTTCACTACTTCATACAGAACATGAAGTCAGTTCCAGTAACTATATATGGTTTGCATTCACATTTCCACTCCAGGAATTTACAGCTAACTATCAAAGTAAAGACAACACTTTAGTAAATGAGAGATACAAAATATGTGGACAGCAGGTGCTTCCACACACCTCTGGTCTCTAAGATAATTCATCAATTAAAATCCGATCATGCTGTGAGTGTAGCATCCCTCCAGTATAGTTCAGACACTTGAAACATCAATGCTAAGACACATTTCAAATGTTCTGGTGGGTCAATGACCTACTAAACATTTTTTTTGTAATTTGGCAATTATGAGTAAGTCATGAGCAGTTTTGGCTATGTTACGAGCAATTATGAATAAAAGTGTGATTCACTTTTCCAGAGTGACCTGCAATGAATGGAACGACACACAGCATCAACTGTATAATATTTGATGCGGATGTGGTGTGCCCACTACAATCCTTCCTTCACAACTCTGGCTACTTTTTCCTGACAGCGCTGAGAGCTTAGCACATTTTTAAATTAGAAATTAACTTTTAATTAGATGAATTCCTTTTAGAAACCAGCACAGCGCTTAACAGGATTTCTCAAGTGTTACAGCAGCAGGAGTCATGATCTGCGTTTCTTTCAAGTAAGCATGAAAGAATGAAAGAAAGAAAGAAAGAAAGAAAGAAAGAAAGAAGAAAGAGAGAGTGAATAGAGGAATTACACTGTGGATGTGTGGACTTACGTGTACAGTGGAAGGCTTCCTTATTGTTCAAAGTCTTGTTGCACTGGCAGCACTGCGTTGCCTGGACAGAGCAGACCGGTGCAAACAGATGACCATTCACCGTCCTCTTGTCCTTCTCCTTGCCCTCTCTGTCTTTCTCCCTTTTCTCTCGCTCCTTTTCCTGCAAAAGAGCAAGTAACAGGGGTTAAGTACACAACCCGACCATGGCCAGAACAGAAAAAAATCACTTCATTTTCTTCCCTGGACACTTTTACCAGCCAGCCAGATGTTTCAAGTACAACAAGACATCAAATAATGGCTACTTACCTGTAGTTTAGGCTAACTTATCAGCCAATACCAAAAGCTCTCAGCATTTGGCCAGTTGCCGGTGTTAATTTGCACTCTGAATCCAGTGGAGCAATACCAAAACTCTGATGCTGCACTACACAGCAGGGGAGGCTGGTTCATTAAGTGATGCCTCATTTAGGCTGACAACAAATTGTCTCATTAAGAGACAAACTGACCTTTTAAATTGGATGTGTTCGTGTATCAGATCGAGCAAAAAAGCATATTTTTCCCTCTTAACTATGGATAGAGACAATGAAGAGAAAATGGTATTTTTTTTACAGCATTATTACTGGAAAGCAAGTGCTTAAAAGGCCAGCGATAGTAGTAAATAGCAACAGTAGCATATAAAAAATATTAAGGTTTTGTCAGTGAAATTATTGACATTAATTGATCATTAAATTCACTCTTGGCATATATACAATTTACTTTTTTAGTCTTTAGTGTCTTGCTTAGACACACATTGACAAGGCTCATACACTGCCCAGGAATCAAATCTTTCCATTACAGCACGGCCTTTCTAAGAAAAAGGCAGCCCTGCTTCCTCTGCACCAGTGCAGAAAGACATGTTTAGCTGCTGGTCGCCTCTCTGCACTGAGCTAAATCACAGTGATGTAGACGAGAACAGAGCTCTTATTCTCTTGGAATTTCATCACAGAGACTCCACCCAAACCCAGAGGAAATGGGGAAAATGGAGTTTCCAGTTTGTTTTAATGGCCAGTCCAGGGCCTCTTGGTTTCAGAGGACCTCAAAGCTCTGACATATTAGTGCTTCTTTAATCCAACAGCTTCAAGATACTGCGAGGCTGAATGGCTCCTCGCAAGCTTGCAGTTTACACAGCCATTACAACACTTCGCACTTACTCTTACTTCCTGCAACAGTAGCTGCCTAACCAGTGGTGAAACACAGTGTCAAACTTCTACAAACTGGAGGCCAAATAAAGTATCCCTTTGCGCTGCTCCACAATATTACTGGTAGAAATAAATGTAATATTTCTGCAAGCTGCAAGTATTATGCCTGAGAATATTCTGAACAAACTTAGTGGAATGGAAATAGAAATAAACATGAGTAGAATAAACATGAGCCAATCTCCTTTTTTATACAAGCATCACAAGTAACTGTGTAGCAGAAGCACAGAAGTAATTACTTGTGACCATGTAAACCAGAAATTAAAACAAACAGGCAATGCAATGAGACATAAAAGGCAACGGGCTCACCACGAAGTAGAGCAGTGCACTAAAGGGGACATTAGTCTCTTTCAACATCAATACCGCGACATTATCTCTCACTGAGATTTGACTGAGAAAGCAAGACTTTGTTCGCCTACCTGCCAGCTCTTCCACTTTAGCGAGAGGCTGTGGCTCTCCCTGAATCTCCTGTATAACATCCCTGGCTGTGGCTGAGCGGCTGATGCTACCAGCACTGACACTCCATCAGAGAAACTGCAATGAGGAAGTGACTGGCTTGCTACCGGAGATGATATTTCTGCAATGACTCTCTTACGTTTGTTGCAGACGGTATGATGAAACTGCAGAAACTAGATTGCCCTTCCCGAACAGACTACATAGTGAATAGCAAGTGAGTATATCCAAAAGCAGGTGAATAAACTAAATGTGACAGTTTGAAGGATTTTTGGACCTTTATTAGAGGTTATTTCATACTTTCAGAGTTGTCTGAAATGTCAGTGAATATATTTATTGTTGGCTGTGCTTGCAATCATATGACCATTCCATTGGCTCTTTATATGCACCCTGGAGGCTGCAACAGGTTTTCTTGACCTTTGGCAAGGAGGAACCAGGCAGGGGACATGGGGAGCTCATTCAGAGTCCTGTCATTTTAAAGCCAAGCACTGACTGAGGTCAGAGAGGACAGGAGATTAAAAAACAGACAGATCCATCTTCCTGTTTTACTTCCTGTCCCCCTCTCGCTGTCTTGTGTGTTACTGCTAGGGCTGCACAATTAATCATAAAGGAGTCTAAATCATAATATTTTACCACTACAATTTCCAAACAATATTGACCATTGCTATTTTCAAATCACAGAATCAAGAGCTGTAATTTCCAAAATCACATTATTTACTACTGCAATAACCAAACTCCAATGTTTTACTCCTGCAATTTTCAAACTGAAATACTGAGTACTGCAATTTCCAAATTACAATATTGACTAGTGCGGTTTCTGAACCACAAGAAGCTTCCATTTGCTGCAGTTGAAAACAGTCAAGATATTGATTGAAATAAGGGTAGTATTTATATTTACTCAAATTATCAAAGCTAATGGTCATGATTTATTACCATGATAATGATACCTCATAAAACTGTCACCGGCTGTAACAGTCAATTAATATGGAACAGAAGAAACAAATTGGTTAACAGCTTTGTTGAATAAGCGTTCTTGTGAACTCCCTTTTCTTTCTTATTTGCTCACATGCGGTGCAGTAAGAAAAGACTATTCTTTCCACAAGAACATGAGTGGAAGGTAAATTACCTCTCATGGTTCTGTTTAAGGGAGAAAACTGACTTATGTCACATCTCAAAACAGATTATAGTGTTGCGATAAACCAGAAGTTACAGGATTGGTACAAGAAAGATACTGGTTCAAAAGCCGCTTGGGAAAATATGAACAGAAAAAGTCAGGACAAACACTCTCCTCCTTCAGTAAGTACTGACCTACCCTTGACCCAACTCTTCAACTGGAGCTGTTCAGTGGCCACCAGCAGAACACTGTAACATGAAGTAAGTTTCCGATGTGAATGTGCAATACTGTGTGAATATGAAAAGGCTTGGGGCTGAAAAGCAGCCTGCGGCTTCCCAGAGGAACAAGCGCACTTGTGTTTTTTAGGTGCTTGGAGCTTCTTGTGTGAGTGCAACTACGGTAATGTTACAAACTTCATCAGTTAACAGTGCTGTGGTAGCTGTGTTGTAACTAAGAAAATGAACAAAATGTTTCCTTCATGAATTGACTTAGTACAGTTAGAAAACCACCAAGCTAGTTCCTGGTATGAGGATGTACAACACACCAGCCTTGAGGTTTTTGATACTTGTCTGACTTTTACCGTACTGCCTGGTGTACAAGCGCACACTGGACTTCCCTTATGCAGGGCTCTTATGGCTCTGGAACACCTCAACAGTACAAAGTCTAATTATCATCAGCACGAGGCAAGGCATTAAGTGTTACACATAATTGGTCCTTACAGAGGTGCTTTGCCTGAGCACCAAATAAAGGTTTCAGAAGGAAGAATACCATTTAAGGAGAAATTTCACTCGGCACACTGGAGACATCAGGCCCTCTCTGAACTCAGATATACAATAAATCTCACGTCGTTTTAATGTTTAAGAATAGACAGACCAACAACATCAACTGTCTCATCTTCATTGGCTTCTCAACCTTTTCAGGTCAAAACCCCCAAAGCAAAAATATGTTGCAGTAGCAAGAGAAAAGACATTTTACCCATAAGGACTAATAAGGCAATATGAAAACCTGATTATCATTCTTTGTATTTGGAAGATTTTTTCACATTTTTTCTTTTTTCACTTCATAAAGGAGGAACAAAATCTCCGTGTTCTCTCACCCTGGTTTTCTTGTACATCTTGTTCTTGAGGTAGCTGAATGTCCGGCTGACCTTCGTCACACTCTTTGCCTCGGTGTCACTCCGTAATGGGCCAGGTTCCTCTTCTGATATACTGGAATATGAACACACACACACACAGGCACACACACTTTAAACATTGCCAGGCAGCTGCATTCACAGTGCTTACAATCATACAAAGACCTCAGCGTGGCTCTTCAGTTCACACAATCTTGTTGTACGTCTCTTTACAGCAGCATAAAACTTCTAGGTGAAACCATTTGAGCATGCTGCTATAGAGAAGGTTTCTAAAAAAGGCTCTTTGTCACCCCATATATTGCCCTGCTAAAGTACTGTATAGAATGCTTTTTGCGAAGAGTGATCAGATCTCAGACTTTGTGGAGAACAGCTGGAATCCAGAGGGACTGACCTGTACGCCACGGATCCAGAAGTGCTGGAGAACGACCTCATACCTGGAATGAAACAGGAGAGGAGATGAGCACTAGGACGGGGATTTGGAGGGAAACCAGCACATCACGAAGTCGATTAATGCGGAGGCAGACATTATTTGACATACTCAATTCTTCAGCCCAGTGGGAAATTCTCTTTCCTCCCTGTGGTTGGGGCGCAGGGTCAGCCCACTGGGGTACTTCCACAGATTTGGACGCGATGGGGATTAAACCTGGGAAGCTTTGGTTGGAGGACGACCTCACTAAACACTGGGCCATCCTGCCCCCTTTTAATGCTTAAATCTTAATGACCTAACTGACCTAATGGCTAGAAAATCAAGCTTGTGAACAGGAGGTTGCCAGGTCAAATCCCAGCTGCGAAAGTCCGGACATGGGTAAATAATGAGACGTGCCCTCTTCTCCCTCGACAACTACCTTGATACCCATAAGCAAGGCAATTAACCTTTAGGTGCTCCAGTGGAGCTGCTTAGGGACGGACAGTAAAGCACTGTGGTTGCATTGGGAAACTTCCACTGTGGATGTGTGGAACTGTGTGAATGTGAAGCAGGGTGGGCCTGAGAAAAATCATGGAGTTCAGAAATTCTTTCCCTGTAGAGATATTTAGAAAAATGACTAATATAGATGATTTGCTGTTCCAGATGGCATTTTGGAGCTCTGACAGTGACTCTCTGGCCTAGTTGTGGGTTCAGTCTGAATACCCAGAATATAAATGAAAATAGTATATTCATGTAAATCAAAAGATGCTATGCATTATATGGTTTTCCAGCCTGTATGTATTTGGTATCAGTTAGTCTTAGACGTGTAGAGATTCCAAGGAGAAACCTCAAGGAAAAGTGTGGCTCGCTTGTGCTGCATCAGAGAGACAATCACAAAACAGGATAAAGAGGGCAAAGTTTTGGCCTGCCTGTGTTGATAGCAACATGGTCAAGGAGACTGAAAACACCGCAAATACCTTAGCAAAGTTAATTGGAGATGAGAATAGGGAGGAAAGGTTCAGTGTCTTTGACTAAAGGTGACAGACTCACATTTCTCTTCATGTCTACAGTGTGTCTGTCTTTTTTCTCTATTTCCAATGATTTTTATTTTTTTTGTAAACAAACTAAAGTAAGAGTAATATAAACAAAGGCCAACAGAACACTGGGCTCAGTAGAGGACAGGAGAGGCCAACACCTTATTCAATTGCATTTGGTTCAACAGGGACTGGCAGCACAAAGCCTACTACCAAGGTGAAGGATGGAGGTATGCTGTTCTACATTCTCAACTCCTCTGTAAGCCTATTCTATTTGTGCATTCACACTGCAAGGAAAACAGTCACTAGAGGTTATTTCTTAGTTAAAAAAAAAAAAAATAAAAAAGTTTGCTGTACCTCTACTTTTTCGGCACCACTGCCGTTCAGCATCCAATCACACTCTGCCATGAAGCGTTGCAATTTACTTTTCTAATGCACCCACTTTGCCTCAATCTGCCTCCTCTGCTGCTATCTCAGTTTGTGATTTCCTACTACATTTCCCAGAATCTCTCTCATCAACTTCCAGAGAAGGAGTGAGCTTATTACTTTCACTCAAGGGAATATGGGCATCTAATATGTAATATGTAATATGACATATGGGATGGCTGGCTAGTTTGTGAACACTAGGGCTTGTTTATGATTGCGGCTGTGCCCTCACTAAAAATGTAGCTGCATAGCATCCTGTGGAGAAATTGGTATCTCTGCCTCTTCTGCGATGGAGTTTGTTTGTTTACAACGTCCACTTTAGTTGAAAATATACACATGCTAAAAATACAGTAATATAATTTTGTCCCTTTGTCAGCTGAGACTAATAGTTGCATTTTATAATTACTTTCCCGACTAAGAAATTACTCTTTTAGCCAAAATCACAACAACCATAAAAGCATGTGGTTGTGTAACACAGTTGATATCATATCACAATCCTCAATCCTTAATTAAAACAAGCCTACTTCAGCATGTGAATGGGATCCTTTTCAGGAGGATAATCAAATGAGTATTTAACTTTGATATTCACATGGCAAACGGTTTGAAATTGGCCTGGTGGGCTTTGATCCTGGATTACAGTACCTTGCAGAGGGAAGGCAGATCCTGGACTCTAACAGCAGAGGTTTCTACTAGGGAACTGCTATTTTTTTTTTTTTTTGGTTCTGGCATCACTGCTATTTTCTACTGCAGCAAAGACAAGCGTACTTACTTATGTTATCTTCATCATCACTAGATGAAGAGTCCGCATAAACGAACTGAGACTTAGATTTGTTGAGGATGGGGGAGAGGTTGAAAGAGAAGGAAATTCGCCTCTTACGTCGCAGGCGTCCCACCGCTGGGGGCAGGGGAGAGAAAGAACCAGAGCAGGCACTTATCAATGTTTAAAACGAACTGACCAAACAATCCACTGATAACACAGACCTGCTGTGTGGTCATGAGGGTAGCAACAAAGCACTGGATGTTGTCAGCACTCAACAAACCAAATCACAAGGCACACCTTTTCATGGATGCCAGGTATGCCCACCATAAGTGTGGGTTGGGTGGGTGTACGGGGCCACACTGGGGGGAGGAGGGTTGGACTGACCCTATGAATACTCTGGGAAATGTCATCAAGTGAATTCATCAAGTTACCCAACACTTAACTGAGGAAACAATTATCTATCTACTTCCCTTTTTACCTGTCTTCCAACCCATGTACCAACTTGCCCACGTAATTACGTACACTGCTACGTTTTAACCCACTGACATACCCAGATATCTATCCATCTGTACATCTATTCATTTCACTCAAGTTCAGGTCTTGTCACTCACCATCAGTGTCTCTCTGGCTGATGGCGAGCATGGATACAGACTTGGTGAGCGGCAGGGTCATGGGAGGGCAGTTCTGTCGCAAAGGCCGATACCTCCTTGACTTCTGGAGCAGGAGACAATATACTGAGTCAGACTTAAGAAACAGGTTAAATAAGTAAGAGTAAAAGTAGCCTTTATTGATCCCCCAAGGGAGAAATTCAGAGACACAGCAGCAGCAGAAGTAGATAACAGAAATTCTAATTTTTTTGTTTCCTATGTTCCTATACAAATGTGGGGCCCTGGTTGTAGGGTATCCTATATCCTACAAAATAAATTAGAAGCCAAAAAAAAAAAATACATAGCAGTATATTATGGTGGTCAAAAAGTGCTTAACAATGAAACAAAAATAGAAATAAGGATGAATGAAACATCATCAGTCAACACGGGAATAAACTGACAAGTTGAAAAGGGAAATAAGTGATTTGGCTTGAGTTCATAATTCATATTTTAAATCCAATGTGAGCGGTGTGAAGTTTCTCTAGGAAAAGTGATGTTCATTAATTCAAACTAATCTCTTATCTTATATTTGATTGATTGATGGACTGGTTGATGGATGGGTTGATTCTTAAATGGCAAGTATCAAACTTCCCCCTGTCGTTTTTAAAGACCTTTACAAATTTCCTCCTCTCCTGCATTAGTCTGAGGATGTGCATGAGGAGGCCTGGAGGTCTGTTGTATAACAAAATGAAAACATGAGATCTACTGGAGAAAGGCGAAAGTGTCATGACTGACCTGCTCATCCAGTCCGCTGTACTCCCCCACCTCCTCCTGCTCCTCTGTCAGGGAGACCAGGGAACCCCTCTCCTCGCTCTCCTGCCGAGGCAGCCTTGGAGGTTCCTGGATGCGGGGCCCCTGGCTGTGGCGGCCTTTCAGCTCCTCTTGGCCTCCACTGAGGCCCTCCAGGCTGTAGCTGTATGGACAGACAAAGGGCAGAGCTCATTGTGGCTGAAGGAAGTCTAACCGTACTGAGCACACAAACACATGCACACATAAACTTGGTGCTAGCCCCTTTGTGTTCTCTATTTTTCATCACAGCCGTGTAGGCATACATGCAAGCAAACACACACATACAGAAATGCACACACACCTACTGCTGCTACAACACCAAATACACGTGCACTAACACACACATACACATGCATGCACGCATCCACAGACACACACACACAGCTGGTCGTCCACAGTGTTTAGCTAGCTGAGTTATCACTGGGTTCTGGAGCAGATTTACAGCTAACGCAGCAGTAAATGACTTCCAACATCAGCATCAGTATACAGCCGTGCTGCTGATTTACAAACCCAATTACATCGATCTACTACTGGAAATAAGAGTCCTTGAAAAATCCAATGCAATGATTATGAAGAGGAAAACTACAGCTACATATCAGTATGAGGTATGCTGTATTGCTGCAGCTCTATGGCCTCAGGACAGACTTGGTGATAGTTAAAACTCCAGCAGTAAATCTCTCCGCTTTCCAGCCCTGAGGTTTGTATGGCATTCAATTACCCACCAAATCATCAGTCCAACATATTCAAACAGCACTAAACTAAACTGAACCAAGCTGAATAATAATGACTCAGTGATTATCACTGACCAGCATGAAGCAGCACTCACCTATCCTCAGGGCTGTGCATGTAGATGACTACAGTATAGCTGTCATAGTAACACATGGGCAAAGCCTCCTGCAGTATTATTAAGTATTATGCTATAGAGCTAGCAGGTTTTGTGTGCTCAAGACTGAATAACATTGGTAGCTGCTGTAGCTCTCAGCTATGGATAGCTACTGATTGACTGGGCAGGGCACACACACACACACACACACACACACACACACACACAGAATGCAAATCAAGGAGCATGTAAATCATTGTGCCTCATTCAAAGTAGGCGATTGTGTTGCTAGCAAACAGAAAAAAAGATCACACACACACACACACACACACACACACACACACACACACAGTACCTGAGGCAACTAACCACATCCAGGCCATGGCTGAGGGGAGCGTCAGGGGGGCACCAGCTGATACTAACAGGGAGGGAGGTGGAGAGGGAAGCATGGAGGAGTGATGGGGTGATGGGGTTGTGGAGGATGAGGCATAGAGGGGTAATCGGGAGGTGGAGGGGGGGGTACGGAGGAGTGATGGTGGAGCAGATGGGAAAGGATATGGAGATGATGGAGTTACTGAGATGGCTGAGGATGGTGACAGTGCGATGGACTGACAGAACTGCTTCTCTGTGTTTACTCATTTTATACTGTTGCTGCACTTTGTTATGTCATGCACTGCTGTTAGAAACCACTACAGTGGTAGCCATTGTAGTACCCACTAATACTCCAGGCATTTCCATCTTCGGTGCTGTGTGATGTGACCTGGTGGTTGGAGCACCAACCATGTTTTCATTCCAACAAATCACTGCAGTAGCTGATTTCCATGATTGGCACACCTTCAACCAGAGAGGGGGAACTAAACAATGGAATCAGCTGCTACATTGTTTGGCTGGAATGAACATTAAAATATCACAGTATTACAGAAGACCCAAACAAGTATGTTGGTATGTTGCAAGAAATCCCTGTGTCGTGTGTTTGGTCTCCATGCCCTTCAAAAACAAGAAATTACCTTCCCTGTCCCATCGGTTCATTCTAAAGCCGAGAAAACTCTGGGTTCAACCATCACTGGTCCATCAATGGAGCATCAATGGTCCAACTTAAAGTCCCACAAAGAGGATAAGTGACAGTTCTACTTCAACCTCATTAATTAAACGCTAGAAACATTTAGGCATCTGTTTCCTACCATTAATCATCTCCTGAAGCTTCAGTCTCTCTCATAACTCAAGACAACAGAGGAACAGTGCAGTGTCTTCATGGACTTTTTTTCAGAGAGGTCAACACCATCTACCCTATAATCTCCAACTCCTCCATTAATCTCCTCCTGGCTTCCATCTGTCTGGGATCCTCCAACTGCTTCATTACTTCACTGACGTCGCTCCATTAAGAAGTTGAGGAAACCATCTGCAAAATGAAATCCTTCACATGCTGCCTGGATGTCATCCCAACTCCCTTCATCCCACTGATTTCCAAAGTCATTAAACATACTCTCCAAGCTGGAATTATTCTGCCTACATTCATGACTGCTGTCATCAGCCCCAACTCAAGAAGGCCACCAAGGACCTAGAAGTTCTGGCCAATTACAGGCCTATCTCCAACCTTCTCTTCCTGCCAAAAATCCTGGAAAAGGTCATTAGCACTCAGCTACATCTCAAATTCAACAATCTTTGTCAGCAGTTCAGGGTCAGGGTTTGGTGCAGCCCATAACATTGGGACAGCTCTACTGAGGGCCATAAATGACCTCCTAGTGGCTCATGCTGGTTTCCCTTCCCTCCTTGTGTTCTCAGATCCACTTGCACTCTTTGACACCATGAACCATGCCATTCTTCACTGGAACCTCCAGACCACCTCACTGGTTCTTCTCTTCTACCTGCAGCCAATCAGGAATGTCATCAACAAGCACTCCATTTCTACTCCAGTGATACTCAGCTGTATGAAAACTACCCCTCAAGCTGCCTCATCACATGTCAACATCTCTTTGAGAATATAGAGTTGTGGATGACACATATATTCCTCCAGCTCAACTATAACCAAGGTGCCACCCTTGTAAAGGGCACCCATACCTGGTCCAATATTCAGCAATATTTGGTCTCATCTTTCACTGACAAATGTCCTCATTTGATGGCATTTGATTTCAGCACCACCTAACCTCAGACTACAATATAAAACATAACAAGCCTGCTTTTATCTCCAAACATTTCAAAGCTCCGTACTTGTATAAGCCTGGGACACTGAGCAAATCTGGATGGTGCACTGAACTCCTCCTTGGACTGCTGTAGCTCACTCTTCATTGTCCTTAGCAGGATCCTCCAATAGCTCCAGTGTATCCATAACAATACTGCATAAGTACCAACACATCACTCCTATCTTCACTGGTCTGGCTTTGTCTTCTCCAAGATTACTTGAAAACCCCTTTTTGGACTTAATAGTGCATCCACAGAAATTCCCTGCCATAACTCAAGGAACTTGTTACCCCACAAACCTCCATTCTCACTTTCAGTTCAATACATCCTGCTCCTCCAAGCCTCCAGAGCTAAACGCTGCTCTATGGGACACTGGGCTTTCTGTGTGGCTGTGTATTGTTCCCACTGCAACACAAAATTGCAGTGTCTCTCAACCGCAGTTACCAGACTATTTCTTGCACATTCCAAAGGGTGAAAAGAGACCAAAACTTGCATTTTTAACACAAATCCTCTTGGGGATAGAGCCCCAGTGCAGCAGTTAATCAGAGAACATGCAGTAAAAAAATGGGACTTCTACAATGGCTACACCTGTATGAATTTTCCAATATACTCCACCAAGCAAAATATACCAGTCAATGCTGAAAATACATGAAATGATGGGTGTAATGTATTAGTACCTTCTCCTGTGAAAGGTTGGCTTCCCCTCACCAGGACTACGGATGGAACTGGAAGTGAAGGATGAACCAGAGACAGGAAGTGGTGCATGATGGGAAAGATGAGTGGATATGAAGAAATGGAGAGTCAACAAAAGCATGATGCATGGATGTAGGACAAAACTATTTGATGATGGCAGTGTGATCCAGCAGACAGTTTGGATATCTGTGGGTACTAGAACGTAGTTTCTATCCAGATACAGTATAGAGGCTTGTCACTGAGTATTTGTCAAGTGGTTACCAATTATTATGAGGGATATAGATAGATTTAATGTTATTATCTGTTCATCAATGTGGAAATAAAGAAATGGCATTTACACAGAGGAAGGATGTGAAAATGCACTGTAAGAGTGAAGAACAATCAGGGAGGGAGAGGTGATGATCCTTCTTTTCCTTACACTTCACTTCACTGTTAAATGAAAAATGAAAAATTCAATGTTCATATGAACACTGCAGGAACACTAAGGCCCTGATCTCAGACACACTTATTTTTGGTTGCTTGTAATCTTTGTGATCTAGGAATTGAGGCTTATTCTACTTGTGCACTTGTTTGAGGTCCCTCTAGAAAAGAGCATCAGATAAACGCCTGAAGCAGTCTGTCTTTTTTTCTGTTTTCATTCTCCAACATGGTGGTATCTCCCTTGTAACCCCTGGCAACTATTCTCCAGACAGTCCATGGCAGACCTCTATTGTAAGAGTCAAACCACAGAGAAGTTAGGAACTGAAATGCAGAAAAGAGAAAAAGAAACAGATGGAAAGTTCCTCATTCCTACTGTACTCTGCATCGGCATTGCTGGTGTGTGTCTATGTGAATTTGAATGGGTTTGTTTGTGTGTGTGTGTGTGTGTGTGTGTGTGTGCATGCCTGAAGCTCCCTGCCTATGCCAGACAAATGGCAACACAGCTGCTCGCAGTGGGAGGAGGAAACACTCAGCAAGGACCAGAGGGAGGCAACATCAACAAGCCATAGCCTACTGACATCTACTGACATCTACTCATCTCTACTGACATCTACTGACTAATACTAGACTGGCTTATACCAGACTGAGTAATGAAAGTACCTCATGTCTGGGGTTGGGAAGCAAAATGACCCCAAATATCATGCCAACACACTTTGTCTAATCTACTGATGTCTGCTAACATCTATTGACTAACACCAGACTGGCTATCTGGCCAGCAGCTAATGTCTAAGGCTGGGAACAGAGACAGTTGAAAACACCTCATCTCAGAGTGACTCATCAACTCCACGGAATAAATAAATGATATTCTGCTGAGTATTGTTGCACAGGCCTGTGGGTGATAAGACTGGAGCACTGTGTGGGCATAACTTAGCGTGTTGCAGAACCTCACTGTGGCTTTTCTACCAACAGCCTCTGAAATTCATACATCATTTTAATCATGTTTATATTCCATCAAGCCTTCAAGAGTATTTTGATTTAAAGATTGTCATTGACATTATGTGTGATTTAATATTTTTGTAGGAATTTTATTGCCCCTCAGCTGCCACAGTCTGCAAAGTGTAATGAGGAATTTGCTTGTTTGCAATTTTCTCTGAGACACAGACACATGAACACATTTTATCAGAGGGGTCAGCTGTCAGTTTGCTCTAACAGCCCGATTTCCCAACAGGTCTCAAAAAAGTTTCATCTAAACTGATAGTTTTCAAAGAGGGGCTGGGAACACTGAAGGGCCCTCAGCAAAATGAGGAATAGTTTACTATCACTACAATTTAATTTACTCGAAATTGTTACAATACAAAAATAAATAAATAAATAAATAAAAAATAAGAGTGAATATTCCAAGATTATATTTTACATCTATAACATCTAAAAAAATGTAATACTAAGCCACTACTAATGTCCATAGGGCATAATAACTTCAAAGGGGGTTATGTGGCTTTATGAAGGTCAACCTGGGGGTCTGGAACATGAACACGTTTGAAAAACCGTAAACTAAACTAATGTCAATCATTAAAAACTAATCAGATGTCCTCCCTTCAGCCTCCTTCCCAGTCTCACCTCCTCTGGTTCATCTCTGCGTCTCCTCCGTTGTTCTTGCCAGGACCCCAGCT
>OMKZ01001273.1:2087-16060 GCA_900302535.1 Neoniphon sammara
TTTCAGGAATTTTTCTTGGAACAAATATAAATATGTTGAAACAAGGCAGAATAAGGCAGATCAGCCCACTATGATCAAGAAAATTCTGCAAAACAAGCCGATTAGCATTGGAAACAAGTGGGATTATCTCATCCCAGTTGCAGATTTTTTTTGTTTACCTTGTTTGAAGAAAAACAAAATTTTAACACTGAAGATGAGACTGGAGGGCTTGTTGAGACGGACATTTTTTGCAGTGTGATGTTTGCTGTATCTTAACCTTGAACCGCACTTGACAGATTGCCAAAGTATGAGAGAGAGAGAGAGAGAGAGAGAGAGAGAGGCGAGAGCAGCACTATCTGCCAGGCTCTCCCCCCAGGACAGTAAACACTCTGTAATGAAATGGACTTTGGTGGACGGACTCAGCAAAACATTCAAGTGCTTAATCAACGGTGAATGAGGCAGGGAGAATTAAGCCTGAGAGTGACAGTTCACTTCACACAGACGAGCTTAGGGAGCCGCAGCTTTGCCATCTCAGTATCTTGTTTGTCGCCTTTTCATTCGCCTCCAGCCTGCGTCTTTCACCTTCAGTTTACAGGACGACAGAAGAGGAGGCTCCATCCTGTGTAGCTCATGCACAAAGCCACAGTGGTGCAGGATGCAAAAAAATCACGTGACTTCCTGTCGACTAACCGAGAGCCAGGAAGCGGTTTGAAGGCCTGCTGCACATCACTGCTCTTCATGGGCCATCCAGCGCTCAACTGCTCATCTCAGGTGAAGCCCAGAGCGCGAAACTACCTCATCAGGCGGGAACTGTACCCCTTTAGTTTCATTTCCCCAAGCAGAAACGGTCAGGCACCAGTTACTTAGCTGTAGTATATTTTGAAAATCATAAAACTGTTTGAGTAGGACGGTGGGATGATGAACCATAAACAAACATCTCCCTGCCTCATGTGTGTCGCTGCTGAAATTGGAGCGCGTCCATTCCTGCATAAGCTCAGGGAATGTGGCAAAGGGCTTTGTGTACAGTAAACTACTGTAACACTTCCTGCTTTGTAACTAATCATGTTTTTACTCATAACACCCAGGACAGATGCCACCGGGGTGAAAAAAAAGAAAAAAAGAAGACAATATTAGTTACGGCAGCTGCAGGATTTCCCCTGTCCTGAATTAGAATATACACTTTATTTTTGTACTGCAATGCATTTTTCGTTATTTTTGCATATTTCATTATTTTAATAACTGCAGTTGTTCCAGGTGCTACAATGTAGGCTTCTGGATGGTAAAATAATATTCAAAGTCTCATGAATTTCCCAGCATAATGGGGAACAACTAGGGCTTTGATTGAGGTGACATATGGTTACAATGTACTTATTAAGACACTTTAAACATTTCCACCAAATGCATATAATTATTTTTGTCTTCTTTTTTTTTACCTTAGAGATGTAATTGAGTGAACAAGGCAAGTTTCTAGACAGGGGAAATACAAGAATTTCTTTTTTTTTTTTTTGCAAATACCATGCCACAGCTTCTATTTCATATGTATCAACCATAAAAAGGATGCTTGTTCCTCCTGAGATGGCTAGAAGTGGTTTAGGTTCCTGCTTCTTCTCAAATGCTTAAGAAAAACATCCAAAAATACTTTTCCAATATGTACACAGATTACCACATGTCCAAAAAAGAATGCAATGACCTGTCTATTTTCTTACTGCAGACAGGGGAAACTTTGTCCAACTGGGCTTGGCAGCGGAACAGTCGATGTAGTGTTTTAAACTGCAACACGTTGTGTCGAACACTGACTGAACAAATGTGTGTGTTATTTGGACATTCTTCACCATCAGTCTCCTCACTCAGTTCAGCTGTTCAGGCCGTCCATCAGTGCTGCTGTGCACACATCTACCTGCTTTTGTAGCGCCTTGCAGGATGTTCCCGAGCGTCCCACGCCTACACAACTTCTCATATAGTCTCAAACTTGTAAATATCTGAATGAAATTTAAGCTGAAGTAAGTCTTGCTCCCATATTTCAGTGATGAGTCAGATTAATGTGTTGATCCCAGCAGGATCCTGATGAAGAATCTTATGGGATTGAAATGCTGATCTGATTTATCATTAAAATATGGGAACAGGAATTAGTTCTAGGGATGGGAATTGATACGATTTTATTGACGCCAGTGCCATTATTGATTCTGTTTACCGGTCTGATTCTTTATTGATTACCGTATTGATTCCTGATCAGTTTTCTGTGTGGAAAAAAGTAGGCCTGCACAGGTTTTCAGCATCAGTGTAACTGTTTTGTTATCTCTGAGTCTGAACACAGTGTAGAAAGTACAGGTCACTGCCTACAGTGCTGTAACCTACTTACAGCAAGACCAGCAACTACACACAACCTCAGTGTGAGACCACCATGTCTGCCTCTTAACATTTGAACATGTTAAAATAAATTCCAGTGCTCCTTTTTTCATTTTACGGACATTACACCTAGCACTGTTGTCATTTTTCTTCATGAAATGAAATCAGGCTTTGAAACGTTTCCTCCTCTCTGTCATGACTCCTTCTTGTTGCAAGTTTCCAAGTTTGGAACCGGTTCTCAACTGGAACCGGTTCTTGATTCACATTTCTGCTTACTTCAGTGTGCAGACTCCACATTTTCTGATTATTATTTCCTCATGTGCATGCTCTATTTGTTTTAAATTAATTTTGTGTAATGAACTCTCTGAAACGTCTCATTTCTTTACCTAATCTCTTGCACTAGCGTCCAGGCGGTGCAGCAGGTCAAAGCCCTCCATGCCAGCGGGCGTCCACCCTGCTGCAGTGTCCTTGAGCTTCTGACCTTTGACCTCCGTGTGAATGGGGGCAAGAGAGGAAGAGAATTTCCCTCAAAGTGTCACATTACCTTGACTTACAAATTATCTAGTCAGTGTTTTGGTCAGGTGGCGTCTCCGCTGTTATCTGCCCGTTGCCTTTTTCGTTCCCACACTGAAACCGGATCCCTCATTTGCCCATGAAACAGCCAAACTGGCACGGCGGGCGCTGTGCAGGCCGGGCCCTCCTCCGGCTTTCCTCCTCCCACAGCCCGCGGCACTGGTGAGCAGCCATGCCAAACAAACTTGACTGAGGGACCTCGGGCAGAGACAACAAGCCGTTCAAACAAACTTGGTTGTGCACCGTCTTAAACAGGCTGTGTAAATAAAGTTCACTGAAACAAGCCAAGAGGAACACAAGCAGGATGCTGAAAATCAGTGGGAAAATGCCTTCAAATTGATTCTTCATAGGGATTTAATGCTGACTTGGCCAGAAACCTCTTTAAAATACACGAGATCTCCATAATATAATGTTTGTTTTTGTATTCCAAACATACTATTAAATGATATTTATTTTGTATCTGGGGAGTTAACCTGGGTTTGTCCCCATATGAAGCTGAAACATTTGGCATAATGTCCCAGCCGCTTCTCCTTCTGCAGGACTGACTGCACATCCTGCTAATGCAACATGTGGTTCACTTAAATTGAGGTTCACTAGGGGGCAGCAATCATTAGAGAACCACCACACTGCATCCCTCAGTCAATAAAGGCGGCTCAGTGAGGGGGGCTGGAGAGGAGGGAGACCAGGCGTATTTATGAGGCGGCTCAAAATTTTTATAAAAATGGCCACAACACAAATGCAAACCAAAAGAGAGCATTGACACGAAAACAGTTATCAGCATTCTGGTGGCAGGTGCATTTTTATCTGCCGTTATCTGGCTGTGTCAACTTATTTGTGGAAGGAACAAAAGGACAAGAGGAAGTGGGAAGGTGTGTCACTGAGGTGTAATATGTTACAGCAAGAATCATAGCTAAATAATTAGAAAATAAAAGCCAACAAAATCCCTGTTTTAATAGTGGGTCAAGACGATGATGTAAAATGATGTGCGACCCCTTTACAGTCAGACTGCAAAGCTTTATTGACACACTGAGAGAGAGCAGAGAGGGGGGGACAATTCACACTGCAAAAAAATCTCCATCTTAACAAGTTATTTAGTCAAGTGTTAAAATCTTGTTTTTCTTCAAGCAAGGTAAAAAAAAAAAATCTGCTAGTGGGATGAGATAATCCCACTTGTTTCCAGATTGTTCTTGAATCAAGTGTCATTTTCTTGATCCTAGTGGGCTGATCTGCCTTATTCTGCCTTATTTCATCATATTTATTCTTGAAACAAGTGAAACTGCATTGGAAACAAGTGAGTTTGTCTCATCCCTCTGGCAGAGCTGAGAAAATATTCAGTTTCTGCACGTGACTGTCATTAAGGACTAGCAGTGACATCAGGTGAACTGGTGCTTGGACAGAGGTGGGCTTGTTTGGTTCAGAACCAGAGGAGCCACAGGTGTTGTGAGTTTGTATATGAAGCCCTTCAGCGCAGCCACTTGCCGGTGCTAAAATGATGAATTTGTTTTGTAACGTAAAAGCCGGCTACTCTGAGATCTGCACTCAGGACTCTTCAGCATCGAGCTGCTGTGTTTATGTGTGTGTTTCCTGCTTGGACCACCTCGCCTGATCCCACAAACACATGACAGCGGATTCCTACACACAATAAAGCTCAAATACAAAACTTTATTTTCGGTAAAGTGACAACAGGAACAATGTTGGAAAGCAGTAAGAAGAGCTAAGATGAACGTGTGACATGCAAGACCAGCTCAAAGACACAGTGAACAATAGTCCTGGTTTTGAATTTTTTTACATTCTTTTTTATTTTTATTTGTTTTTCCCAGACCAGCAGCCTGCAGATTGTCTGTGTTTTGTTTCTTTGCAGCCTGTTGAGGCTTTATGGATGCCACTTAGCTCAGCCTCAGGCTAGATGCCGCTCATCAAGATGATTGACGCATGATGAGGTGTGAACTTGACCAGCTGAATGGGACGAGGGCGGGACAAACAAAACACCTTCTGCCTCAAGGCGAAAAGTTGCTTATTGCTTTGACACACGTAATAAAGAGTCTGCTTCAACTTTGGGAAGCGTCTTCCTCTGCCAGGTCTCATGGAGCGATGCTGTTTATTGGCACCGTTTACGCAACCCGTCACACAGTCTGTGTCCCAGTGTACCCAAATCAAAGATTCATATTGACCAAAACAAGACAGAGAGAACTGCACAATCAATCAAAGCTCCTTCTGCTCTTTGATCAGTTGACTATGTCTCCCAGCTTTTCGGGGGTTCAAAGCCGGAGCGCAGATGGAGGCTCTTCTAAACACAGTCTGAGCCGCATTCAGCGGCTCCACAGAGAACTTACTCATGTCCGCTAATTGCCACATAAAACAAAAGTAAAGCCAGTGCATGATTGAGAGATCAAACCAGCCTGTGTTCAGCGCCCGACGGGTACTGATTCACCGGCCGGTGTCACATGTCCAAGAACTGTTACATAAAGGGTTCAGAGCCGGGGAAGACCTGACCTGCTTCCACGGCCAATAGGACATCCAGCTGGCCTCAGACTGGAGTTTACTTTTTAAAGACAAAAGTTTACGTAATAAATGAGTTACTATCAGCCTTCTGTGTTGGGAAATATTTCATGGATCATCATTTCAAAGTCACCAGGTTAAGGTCACTGGAGGAATGAAGGTAGAATATTCAGTAGGAGTGAATGAATAAAATAACTCTAGATAATAAGAGCATCTTTAATTCATTTTAGGCACTGATTCAGTTATGCATAGTCAGTGAACAGTAGAATAAACTTCAATTATCAAATGACCAACACTATCAGCAGCCAAGGAGGTCAAGTGTCGGCGCCATAGTGACCTGACAAAACTGCTGCAACCCCAAAATGTTGATGTAAGAGTTATGTTGGAATTGTAAGAAGAATGGCAGGAGACTATTTTTTTATACTAGGAATGGGTTTGTATTTACTTTCATGACTTGGTAACAAAACCCAAACAGACTTTCCTCCATCGCCATCACCACTCCCTGGGAAACTGAAGTCAGGCCAAACCTGGATTAAGCGAGCATCAGCTGGTCCCAGCGGCCGTGGCACTCACTCTGATGGTATTATAATTGAGCGAGAAACTACATGAGGAGCGAAAGGAGAGGATCAAAGGCCTTGGCACAGCCGAGCTGTAAGACGATAGCGGCGAGGGTGGGAAGTTGGCAACTATCACCAGCGAATCTGTCTGAAGGAATATCACTCAGGAGATGCTTCTGATTACACACGACACACATCAAATAACACATTAAAGCCCAAATCCTGGATTTTCTGTACATTAATTGGCAATAATGAGAGCATATTACGCTGCATTATACTGCAACAGTACACACACTCTTGGGGAATACGTGAGGAACGTGAGGTGTTTCAAATGATTTAGATCCAATTTTAAAAGGAGAAATCCCGCATTGGAGCTTACACGTGATGTTCTGCACATCCCAGGAGTTATTTTGCAATGAAATGTTGTAAATTGCCTTTTTTGGGGGTACACACTTCACTTCAACCTGCTTCAAAACACAGCATGTCTTGTAGCTGCATTGCATTCTGGTCCAGTGAGGCTGCTGCGGTTGGAGAAATCGGTCTCTCTGTCCTCTTCTAAGGTGGATTTCTCCCTGAATGACAACATTTCAAAATGGCAGCTCTAGCAAGAAGCTTTTCCTCTTTGACACCAAAACCCGAAGTTTATCAAAGTCCATGGTAGTTGAGCTGGAACTATTTTCACTAGCTTCGGCCATTTATTTGCAGGAAATGGACCCAGAAACACAACATGCATCACTGACAGTGGTTTATAAGAGTCTTAAGGGTGGATTTTTCTCTTATTTGGTGTTTCAAGCCTCTGAAACACTTTGCATACTGGACAGTAAATGGGATGCGTACAAATCTGAGTTCCTTCCTTGGGTCAAAAACTCTGTCAGTCTATCTGAAAGCGAATAAAACGTCCAAATAAACCCCGTGCGCAGCTTTCTATAGCAGGGAAGCCCCTGTGTTTATGTTTGGATTTAGGACCGAGTCTTTGACAGAGGCAGAAAAAAGAACAGTCACATGCTGAAATAACAAACACTGCATCCCTAAATTTCTCATGGAGTCTCTGTTTCACAGCTATTACGCCTGTTTTGTTTTGTTTTGCTTGGCCTGTCCCGTATCTCTCCAGTGCCAGGAAAGACATCCACTCAACTGTTGACTCTTTACACTGTTTTCTCAGAAATGAAAGTTGCTGTATTTCACATGGGATCAGGTGTGTGTGTGTGTGTGTGAGTTGCCAGTGTGTGGCCTCATCAATCAATGGAGCCAAACAGGAAAGGAAGGCACCCCCCGCTGAGCTTGGACACCTTGCAACAGCGCTCCCTAATGAGGCAAAGCGGGCGACACGGGATCCATCTGAGTCATGAATCAGAGTTGTAAGGTGCATGTTTAGGCATGTGACATATCTACTCCAGTTATAACACGTCCCACAACACAAACCAAAAGTGACAGAGTGGAGGCTCGGTGCAGTAGGTGAAAGTTAACCACAGAGAAACAACTTGTTTGACACATTCTGCAGATTATACAGCTTCATTGTGAATCACACAGATATAAAGCCTGTTTCGTAATTGCTGCCTGAAAGAAAGCAATGTCAACAACAATAAAGTGGCATGCGGGTGAAGGAAATGTTCAGTTCAGTCATTTATTTGTTTTTTTTTATCAATGGTGTGTGGTAATGATGCGGCCGTGGGTGTGTCTCCGAAATACTTCTGGAGAATCTGAGAATCTCTTTCTATCTATCTTACACACTTGGCTGACAGCGGCGATAAGAGCCAGGAAGAGGGAGTTACCCGGAAGAAAGCTGCAGAAAAAAAAGAAAGAAATTCAAGAAAATTTTTCAAGAACATTTCAAGAAATCCCCATGTGGTTCCTTATGATAGCATAACTGAAAAAAAAATAAAAATCATTCAACCTGTAATATTTCTACCTCAGTTTAGAGTATAGAGTCAGTATAGAGTTTATAGTGGCTTTGTTGTGCTTTGTGGTCTTTTTTTTTTTTATCATATAGCATCAATATGATATTATATGTCCCTATAATATTTTTATTGGGACATATTGTCACTATGTTGCTGAATCAGAGGTTTATATAGACTTAATCATGCTTTATGGTATTTTCAAAGTCTTATATGATTGTTATAATATTCCTATCAGGACTTAAGAGTGTGTCTGTGGTGCTCAGTAGTGATTTTATAGTGGTTTTATATATTTTATTGGGCTTTGTGGTCTTTTGTACCCATAATGGCATAAATGTGATATGCCTATGATATTTTTATAGGCAAATATGATGCTGAATAGTAAGTTCATAGTGACTTCACGGTATTTTCAAGCTCCCTGGGGATCATTAAAGTATTCCCATAGGGATTCATAACGTCTGTGGTGCCCAATAGTGAGTTTAAAATGATTTTATTGATCTTTAAAGTATTTTTAAGCTTTTATTCTATTACTATGCTATTCCTATAATATTCCTATAGGGACATGTCGTTGTGCTGTGACATACTTTTGTATAGTATCCCTCTAAAATGTATTACAGGATGCCTACAGCTCTTTTTCACAGGTTTATTTAGACCCATAGTCGCCCCCAAACAGACTGTACCTTTGACTTATTTTTCAGTCAAAGTCTAAAGTTGAGTTTTTCTTTTGGCTGCCAGGTCACGCAGGATATGCAGAGAATGAGTGATAATAAACTATCTGAATATGGCACCTTTGCCGGCATTTGAGGCAGTGAACTCCGCCCACCGGGTATTTAAACCCACAATGTCATCAGGCGCTCAGCTTCAGACTGGAGAACTTGATCTTGACCAACACGTTTGGATCCGTGGGAAAATACTTAAAACAAAACCCAGATTCTGCTTCACAGTTGCCGGGAAGGTAAGCAATTTATACATTTCCATTGATAGCACATTTTCCCAAGTTGTGTTTATGAATTTTTACAGTAAAAAAAATTATAGCCTAATAGCTTCTGCTTGCATTTTGGGGCATTTTCAGATGGATTTTTTTGTGGCGGCAAAGTTTGTTTGAATTGTTATATGGAGCATAGTGACGCTGCAATGAGTTTATATACATTAGTTTAGATGTGGAACTGTTTTGGGATATTTTAAACCCAAAGTGTGCATATTTTAAAATTAGCCCGGTGGATGAGTCAGTAGCCCAAATGAATGAAATTGGGGTAAATTCATGCAATTCGATTAGGTTTCTTTTATTAGCCTATATACTTTACTATATGAACAACAGGTTAATTTATAATTTATCTCTTCTGCTCTTTCCAAAGGTCTCATCTGCAATCTTCTCCAGCCTACTGCCTGGCCTGAATATCACAGCTCAGCATAAAACTTCTGGCAAGTTTTTTTTTCCGTTTTTGTTTTTTTTTTTTCATCTTGGGACTTGAGCCTCGCCCAGGTGGTCTGGTGGCTTCCTCCTTTCCCGAGAGGGTGTGAAAGTTGGCCCGGAGATGCGCTCCCTTCTCCCGCTTGCTGTGTATTGCATCAGCCTGCTCTCCCTCCAGCAGCTTCTGGCTCTGCCGGTCGAGGAACAACTCGAGAGGAACAGGTACGAGAAACTTTACTTTATAAAGAACCTAGTTCCGGTCCTTGCCTCTGATTGGTCGAGTCGCGTTCTAAGCAGTTAAAAAATAACCGATAAACTCGCACCTGGGGCGTATTACATAATTTAAATATTAATGCGCGAGCCGAAAATCACCTCGCATACCGGCACTTATGTGTCGCTTAGCAACCAGTTTGACTTGCTAGTGTTCAAGGACTACTTAGTTGAATTAAAAAAAATGTGAAATAGGATGTTGCAGCTGCAGTGCTTTACAGAGATTTTGATATTTTTAAGCTAATAACGACTCTCGGCTGATTTAAAATCAGTAACCCGCGGCTTCAGGTGGTGCAAGTTAGTTCTTAAATTCCCCATTGTTAACGGACAGTATTACCCATTGACAACTGTACACAAATGTCAGGTTTCCATGTGTAAAACAAGGCGCACCTTTACTGTAGAGCGACACTATGCTGTCCCTTCGTTTGGTGACTTTTTGGGCTGTTTTTGCTTAACTTTGGCACATTTTAGTCAGTCAGATTATACTCAGGCGCAACAGCTTCTGCCATTCAGTTTAATTTATAGTATCACATCGGGGTTAGTGTGTGTAAAAGTGAAAGTGCTGTGTTGCGTCGGGCAGATAGCGGATAACATGGACTGCAAGGTCAAAGCCTTCCTCTAAATGTTACTCTCTCCCTGAGATAGTAGCCCTGTTCACTGAGATAAGCCTGTAGAGAAGAGGTCAGCGCCGGAAAACTGGCAAAGTTTGGCGTCGCTGCTTCAAATGCAAATGAGCACGAGTCGCATCATATTTGGACAGGCTTTAATAAGCATCGGCGTCGTGCATTAAAATTCCTATTTCTATAAAATTCCTTGAACATACCACAAGAACTTGCTCTGGTACTCAAATTGTGTTCATAGTGGTCTTATCGTGTTTTATGGGTTTATTTCCCATGGCATCACTAATCATCCTATTAGAGACTTTTATATCCTATTTATAAAGTAGGCTATGCTTTAAAATGTGTTACAGGGTTACTAAAATTATTTTTCTTAAAGTTGCAGCAATTACTGTGTCATTTGCAGATCTAAATGTGACCTAAGTTTGGCTGTCGTGACATAGACAAGACTATATTTTTTGGACAAGTGCAATGTTTATTTTCACATTATTTGGTCCAAACACATTTGATCCTGTTTAATGAACGATGATTTGCTTCTTTCCTTCCTTCCTTCCTTCCTCTTCTTCCTCCTCTTCCTCTTCTGCTTCTTCCTCTTCTTCTCCTTTGATCCCACTGGCCCTCATATGGTTTGGAGTAATTGACTGTTTCTTTTTATAGAGGGTTTGTTTAGTCTGATCTTGCTCCGATTCTGTACGGAAAATAGTTATTTCCAAGGTGGGAAAACCAGTTTTTCCCTGGCATATGAATAGCCAGAAATACCAGCATCGTCTATTGTAAAGTATCTTGTTAAGCCCAGAGTGGCACCTGTATTTTTCCATCCTCTAAACCGTGGAGTTGTTAATCCCATGACCATGCATACCATGCATAAAACATTGGGCAATAACACAACAACCAGTGTGATTACTAACAGTCTCAATCACACACACACCACCACACACACACACACACACATGCTCTACCCAGTTTTTTATGGGAGGCCCGCCAACGATGCAATAGGCGCCTGGAGTTGCAGTGTGAGGGAAGAGTGTGGATGATTCAGTGTCTGAATGCCCTCTTCTGGTGGATGTTAGACCCACAGCTGCCTGATCTGCTTGGCGTGTGTGTGTGTGTGTGTGTGTGTGTGTGTGTGACAATGTAAAATAAAGCAAATGTGAATGATAATCAACCAAAGATGTGAGCCTGTCTGATGTGAGTGAAGCTGTGTGAGATGCAGAGACAGACAGAGGAGTCTTAAAGGAAAAATCCACCCAAAAACACTTTAACTCATTTAAAAAAACATCTAGTGGTGATGCACGTTACGTTTCTGTGCCCCTTTTGTTGTTTGGTGTTGTGTTTTTCTTATTCGAGAGGGTAACTGGCTAAATGTAGATAATGTGACATCACATCGAGATATTTCCAGTGCAGCTGCAATGGAGATGAATTGGAGTAAAATTATCAACGATCTAAAACGCAGACAGTAAACGTCTTATCAGTCCAGTCAAAGTGTAAGATCTTCTTTCTAGATTCAACATTTTCACCGACATTCAACAATCACACAGGCAGAAATCCATCGTAGAAGAGGCAGAGATCATTTCTCCACTTACTTAGCCTCAATAGCCCAGAATGCAATGCAGCAACAAGACAGCGTTTCGGGTAAGGGGCAACTGATGCTTTTTCTTGACTAGAAAAACTCCCACTTTCTTGTTCTTACTATGTTATCACTATTATTTTCTCTGTTTACATATGTAACCCAAATATTAATGCAACCAGTTCAGGTCTGCTCTCTCAGGGTTGATGAAAAGCATTCTGGGAAATGTAGGAAATTACAAACAACTAGAACTGGGGGAAAGTCGGTTCACCATAAATGCTTTGCTGTAAAATAAAGTAAAACCTAAGGGGGATTTCTCCTTTAAAATAATGGTAAATGGATTAGAGTATCACTTTAACCTCCGCCTGCACACCTGTAAGGTAGGACGCAGGTGGGCCAGCCAGCACGTGGCCACTTCTCGTGTGTGTGTGTGTCCAAGTGTGTGTTCAAGCGGCAAACACCTGCTGCTGAAACCTTAACCGAAAACAAAGAGAAGCGCGGCTCCTGTTTGTGTTGGCCGCTTCGCCGTCTCTCTGGACATCACTGTGATGTTTTACCCGTTTCCAGGTTTTAAAGTGAACGGATTCGCAGTACGGCTCGTCGCTGCGGTTCTGCGAAATCTGTGTGTTTAAGCGAGTGATTCATCAGGGAAACAATTAATCGCATAAGGAGACTGTCCCATACTGTTGTTTGGTCATCAACATTTCATTTTCGCCCACTCTCGGCACCATTTCTCTCACGGGGGAACCTTTCACAAAGTTTCCCCCCATTTTTTTGTCCTTTTGATGCTTCCATGGGACTTTTCCCCACGTTTTCAATGAGCATGTTTACTTACATGCTAATAGTTTGTCTATAACAATATAAAAGTAATGTTGTGACAAGTGAAATGTAAAGGCCTTAGATTTCTAGATTTCTGCTCCATCTTTGGATTTTTTTTTGGAAATCGATATATTGTCTTAAACTGATTATTGGACAGCTTGTGTGCATGTAAACGTACTCCATAAGGGTCTAAAGTCTGTCATGTCTCATTCATCATGTTAAAATGCGGCTGTGGGAAGCCTTTCGAGACTGTACATCTGATTAAGAGCTGCACAAATAAATCTCTGACCACAGAATAAGAGAGAGTCACTCCTCCTGCCACACACTCCTCTCTCACTTTTAAGTCATACATGTCCCCGCCGGCTTTTATTAGGACAGTAAATTCCCCGTCCTCTCTTAACTCCATAGAGCACATCCTGTTCTGTTACCGTCACACGCTGACAGGCTGATAATAACAGACACGGCTACTCTGCATTCTTCAGTTCGGACTCCGATGTCTGTCATTCCTCCTCTGTCCCGTGTTTGCATTCATGTTGTCCCCCCGCGCGTCCTGATAAGGCCACGGCACGGCACGATCCCGCTGTGTAACGACGGCCGACGGGGCCCTCTCCAAACGAGAAGAAATTGCATGTTCCTCGGAGCGCTCGCTGCACATACCCTTCATTGTCGTTTTACATAACATCTTGAGGTTTTTTTTTCTTAAGGGGAAAATAGCCGGAGTCCCGAGCCAAACAAGTTAAATATGGCTTTAGCAGTGAAGCGGCTTTACATTTTAGATTCCAGCAGTGGGAAGCGGGTCATTTGCGAGTGGAGCTTTTGTTGCTCTGCCTCTTCTGCTCGGTCTGGATCAGCAAACGATGACATGACATGACTCTCGCTGGTGTCACGAATGGCAAATCAGTCTGTTTGTGTGTTGCTGTGGGTACAGTGTAGGTGTTAGTTTGTTTGGACCCCCACAGGGCCAAACAGAGTCATGTTTTCCCCTAAAAGAATCTGTTAAATTATTAACCTGAGGCTCACATGTCCAACACAGACAGTCGGAGCATAATATTTACCTGCTAGACTGAACTCATCTCATGGTGTGCGGCTTCCTGCCTTGGTGACGCTCTCGGGGTGTTTAGGCTCCATCCTTTACCGCTAACGTTGTTCCGCTATCTAGATCCTGACATGTTTACACCATATCGAAGAAAAACAAGAGTATTACTTTCACTTTATCTTGTGTACATTCTCGGGAAACCACTTTTACATTCGCGGAATGATTGAAACCAGGATTCCCTGTGCAGTAAATCGTGTGAAAGGAGGCCTCCTCTGTGATGTGGGGCGCAGCGTAAACAGAGATCTTGGCTCGCGCTGTACGGAGATGTATGCACCGTGTAAACAGCCGCGTGCCACCCTGCTCCACGGGGGTCAATATGACCAGACTCAGGCATGGAAAGGGAG
>OMKZ01001274.1:9505-23919 GCA_900302535.1 Neoniphon sammara
TTTCCCCCCCAAAAAAAAAAAAAAAAAAAAAAAAAAAGACAAAATTAGCAACTGACTTTACCTTGTATTTAAAGTTATCCAATTATTTTAATGTAGTTTAAATTAAATTATCTTTGAGCACAGAGAAAATATATCTTGTTTCAAGGAATTTTATGATAATATAATTAACTTCAAGAACAAACCATTAGTGGGAAATTAGTTTAATTTGCTTTGATAGAGTTTACAGTAATGGGAAAGAAACTGTTTGATTTGAAAGTAGTGAAATTATTTTCCAGTGCAAATTTAGATTGTGTTTGAAGTCTGATAAATCAGAATACAAGATACAATCATTTGTTAAACTTGTTCAATTTTATGTGGTGTTGTGTGAATTTTTCATGAGCCCACGCTATGAAGACACTTCTGTCGAATGTGCCTCCACAAGGCCAGCATCAATCTTTCAAAACAAAGCCTCCATCACAACAATACTCAGCATGTAATGAGTGACATACTCCAGCACAAAAGGGACTTTAAATAGTTAAACCAGGAAATACAATGGAAACTTCAGAAACTTCAGCCTAAACACAATACGTCTAAGATGTTAACTGTTCCCTCACGAAAAAGTCACTTCTGCTTAACATGTAGAGCAGATGCTTTCTCTTTTGTCTAGTTAAGCTTTAGTTCTCTATTTCTCAGCCTCATCCATGCTTGTGTGAGTGTACATCAATATTTAATGCCACAAAAGGGCAATCCCATTTTCTCTTCATACCCATTGGTATAAAAACAAGGATGCAGTGCTTAGACTGCATCTCCAGAGGAAGACAAAGAAAGAGCAAAATAAGGATGAGCTTTAAACCAAGGCTGTACTCTCTAGAAAGTCATTAGGTCAGGGAAGTGTGGAGGATGGTCGGTGAGGGGCCTTTTATAATGAAGAGCCTGCGTTCCACAGGGAAACGCTGCCTGGAGCAGGCGATCACACTATAGCAGCTATG
Source organism: Neoniphon sammara (assembly GCA_900302535.1). NCBI lineage: Eukaryota > Metazoa > Chordata > Actinopteri > Holocentriformes > Holocentridae > Neoniphon > Neoniphon sammara. The sequence continues at coordinate 10,474 of OMKZ01001274.1, forward strand.
GAAATTAAGGATTTTGAGGTGCAGAAATGTCCCTCCATTCCCCTGGACAGAAACTCGCAGGCTTTGAGATGACGGTTGTTTGATTTGGTCGGCAGCATTTTAATCTCTGACAGACTGTCACTCCAAATCATATTTCTCAAGCCTTACTTGCTGAAAAGTCACAGATAATGCTGAGCCAGTGTGCTAAGTATATCGATCAATCAGATCTGCAAAACCTCCATGTGGCCAGACCCCTGAGTAGAGCAGTCACAAGATATGCAGATAGGCTGAATCCAATTTCACACAAAGCCACTGATACAGCCTACTCATGCGTTCAGAGACAGTTGATTCAACAAATAACAAAATATTAATTCGCATGTGTACAGACAGCCAGTACTAGCTGTGGGAGAGCTAACATTAAATCCTCCCATGCTGGAAAAACGCATACAGAGGATTCCATGAACCAAAATAAGCCTCAAAACAAAAGCATAACATGTAATAGAACAGATATCCTCCCTGCACGAGTAGAGAAACATAACTGTGAGGAGTTGGGCACACCAAAATAGTGGGCAGATGCAAATCCCCTCAGAGACTCCCAGGCTTTGAATGAACATCCAAATTTAGGCCTCTGGTAGAGATTTAGAAGGGAAGACTAGCAGCTCCTCTGGTTGCTGCAGAAGTGGCATATGAACAGAAACTTGATTCATGTCACTGCTTGAGCCACAGAGCTTGACTATCAGTTTGACACTTTGATAAGCTCCCAATGTATCCAAACCATGTCACGCATTTGTAATGCAGCTGACCTTCACAATATCATCAAGTCTTTTTGTGACCTCTGTTTTTTTAGAAATAAGATTTTGAAAAAGAAAGCACTGCCACTCTTGTGGTTCTCAGTTTAATATGTTTTACTGATTTTTCACCATAATATGACCTTGTCTCCTCTGTACAGGGTAGGAAACCTTCAAAGAAGGTCAATGATTATTGTGGACAGCAGGAGGGAGCTAAACCACAGTCTTTTCGAATTTGAACAGGAAAGTGCTTGTTAATCATCCCAAAAGTTTGTACAAGTCTCTGCCTCTGAGAGCTCCATATTTTGCTGACCACTCATTATATACAATATATTCAGCAGGGTGTATGGAATTGGAAACCCACAAATTCTTTCCATGTGGTAAAACTGGAAGTCCAAGTAAATAAGGGAGCTACATCAAAGCTAACCATAAAATCAAAGGTTGTTGGATGCATTCAGATGTATGAGAGCCATACCTTGCACCAGCTGTTTAGATTATCATTCCAGCTTTTATCCCCACAATTCATTATTTTTGATCTCAGTCTGATGTCTGGACATGTCCAGAAGAAATCTAACAAAGTTGGATTTGGGCTAAGACATCACACTGAGGTGTCCAACAGGGTGCTGTAGCCACTGAGATAAGCAGACTGCCCTGTTTGAGGAGTGTCCTGGGCCGACAGATGCTGAGGCCCGACCTCAGATAACTGTGTCAGAGAGTTTGGCATCACGGCAGAGCAATTGAAAATTGGTCTTGAAGACAACACCGCCCGCCTGAAAAAAAAAAAGTCTCGACAGACTTCATTGCTTGAACGAAGCTTCCACATCAAAGACTTCAGGAGCTCGTACTCCTCCTCTTGACCGACTGTTATGAATGATGAATCAGAGCACTGAGGTAGCTGTGAGTCAGACATGAAAATGCTGGTTAGCTTAACAAGACTAGGGTCAACGGGAGAGTAGCTAAAAATGAATGCTGTCATGTCCAAATTCAAGTGCGCCACAACTGAGTATGACAATGCTTGCAGACACTGTTCGCAAGATATTACATGGTTTATTTTTGGAAGCGATTTTTTTATTCAGTCACTTTTAAGGAGCTTGACAAGGAGACTTCGGGATGCACTTGACAAGAAGACAAACTTGTCAACACAGTTAATGGGCCAGGTTCATAAGATATATCTCAGGAGAGGTCTATTTGTTATAAAAGCCTCTTGTCAGGTAGTCATAATCAAAATCATAGCACCAAATAAACTGGTTACGGTAATTTACATTGTCTGATGACATTGATGCACACGAGACAGATCAGTGTTTACTGTTGCACAGTCTCACAGGTTAACAAGACCACAAAGTAATTGATCTGTGTAACATTGAACCAACCTCATGAAGCTGAGAATGTGCAGCCTCCACCCAATCTGCACCCTGCACAGAATGATTCAAGGCTATAAGCTATATGTACTTTTTTCTCCTTCTTTTTTTTTTTTTGGTAGAGGTTTTCAGTAAATTGCACGTAAAAAGAAGCATAAAGAAGAGCATGCAAATAAATTTCAAATAAGAGAAAAAAATCTGAATAAATAAAAGGGAAAATAAAATAAACATCACACCAAACAAAATAGCAGGAGGCTCATAATAAGCCCCAAGGACCTAAACAAATGTAAAAAAAACACATTTTTATATCTTTCTCAGGTGCAATGTCATTATGTTAAGAAATACAGTCATCCTGAATATTTAGCAATGTAAAAATAGTATTTTCCTCATTTCCAAGTATAAGCTTCCAGTCTTTCTGACTTGTTAAAGACCAGTTGTGCATAAGAGACCACGTTTCCAAATTCAGTGAACCAACCCTGATAAGAAAGAGCTCCTACACTCCTCTAAGCCCTGACTGAACCCTCTCCACCATTATATCACTGTGGATCCAGTCTGTGTCCCCATAGCCTTCATCACTAACAAATCAACCAACTTTTATAACCCACCAAATGGAAATTCGCTGCTGGTAATTTATTTTATACATTCATGAACTTGTTTCTTAAAACCTGAACTTGCGGGCGCCCCCAGAGGCCGTGCCCTCACATATTCAGGGTTAACATTAGCATCGCCTCGCCAACATTAGTTGAATCTTTTGAATCCAGCTTTGTTGTATACGCTTTGGTGAAATGTGTTGCAACTCCACCGTTGATGCAATGGGATGATGTTGCAGTATAATTTATGAACTTTATCATTAGGGAAGCATAGCTTTTGGCTGTATTGCTCAAAGTAACAGTAAGAGTAAGTAAGAGTAGCACATTTATTATGTATCTGGAAGGCAGAACTGAACTCAAACAGATAAGTGAATAAATAGACACAACTGGAATTTAAAATGAGAGAGGCAAAGCGAAGTAAACGCTGGGGATGTGAGGTATTCTAGGTGTGACAGCTGTCACTTCACCATTTTTTTTAACCCTCCACTTTCCCCATTGGCATTTTATGACTAATGAGGATGAAGTGATCCTCTAATGATCCAAACACAAGCCGTGCTTCTGCTAGTATGTGCATACATACCACGACTCGATTATGAGGAGCAGTCAGCCTTTCGCCTCTGAACAATCAGAGCTGACAATAATTCATCAAACATCAAAAAACTGACAGGAAAAAAAAAGAAAGAAAAAAACTCAAACCGCTGTTCAGCATAGGAAATTTCAAATAGTTACTTCAAAAGCAAACAAACAAGAAAAACACTCAAAACCACAGGGACGACACCCGAGCCACCAAACAATATCATGCAATCTGTTGCTCCAAACAATAGCAAGTAATTGCACGTCAACACAAATGTCAACTCAACGCGGAGAAATGGATTGTGGAGGCTTCCATCACTTGACAGTAATTAATCGTTTGCTGAGAAGATGGTAGTCTTTTTCCGCTCTCTCTTATCTCCTGAAAATCAACAAATAAGACAACGTGACCCTCCATTAAAGACATTTTGTTCCCTCGCTGTCTGTGCCGGTCTGCGTACCTCTTGCTCTGCTGGCTCCCCTCAGATGTAGAACTGCATTACTTGCATTATGCGTACAATTTAATCCACCAAAAGACACTAATTGCCTTAGATGGGGACAAGAAGAGGTCTGAGATATGAAAGTGAGGGGGCAATAAAGACAGAGACAGACAGAGTGCATAAAAAACAACAACAGAGCCCAATGTTGACCCAGCATCATGGAACGCAACGTGAGACAATGCAGTCAATCTATTAACCTCACTTGCGCCCGGGCCAAAGGCTCCACTTATTGGCTTACATAAAAAGACGTCTTACACAGCTCGCTTACAACGTGTCAGCTGGGCTAAGTGAGGCGAGAAATTACCACATCACCAGATCTCGCTTTCAAACCAATCAATTGGAAAACTAATGAAATGAAGACTGGCGTGTGCCCCAAACACAAGCTGCTTTACCTTGACCAAACAAGGTTTTTGCTAAGATGCTGTCACGCATTGTGTTAACAGCCCATGATGTCATCTGAGAGAGAGTGTGATGGGAGCTAATGCATTGATAATAGTCGATTGGTCTTCTGCTGTGACCTTTGGTTGGTAATTCTCTGTCATTGATGAGCTTACAGCTGATCACTGCCTAATGTATAGCTTACCTCAGACATATTTTCACACACATACAAATGCAGACATGCACACACACATTTACATTTGCACACACACATGCATGCCTACGTACTCACAAACACAAGTGTGTACAGTATACATTTATGCACATATCTGTTGCATCTCTTAGATTATTTCAACAGCCCACATTGTCCAGTATAAATAATTGATTCATGATATAATTTTGATTCAGAAGCAATATTTTTTAAAATGGTTTATAACATAATGAATTTATGACTCCCTAAAGGTGGTAATGCATAACTAAGTCAAATAAGTTGTATTTTATTCATTTATTTATTTATTTTTCCAATAGGGCAAATGTTCACTTCCTTTGTTCATTAAGGTTTAACACACTGCAGTTTGTTTTCCAGTGTTTTTATCATGTTGTAAGATATTTTCTATTTTTTCTTGATTTTAGCTGTTTTTCAAAATATTTTGAAGCATACAATGTCTAAATATTAAGGGTTACTACAAGTAAAGAAGAACACAGGAAATTAAAGCCATATTTGTGCAAAATCTTGCTCTATTTTCCATTTCATTTCATTATACAGTAGCTGCTTTGGTTTGTCTGTCGGCCTGACTGGGTTGTGATTGACAGAAGCTGGACCGCAGAGAATATTAGCGATTGGTTTAAAGATTTATTCTGACGAGGCGAAAAATGGAAATCAGAAATTGCTCAATGAGTTCCCACATGCACAAATTAATATGAAACAATGAACTGACCTTCTTTCAAAATGTAAGTTCATAGCCTGATATTGGTGTTCAGATGCAACTTTGTGAATGGTTGGCTTCTTGTTCACAGTGATGGATTACCTTTATTGTCTGAATTGGAAGTCTCCCAAAAAGTTTTCTATGCTGTTTGGAACTGAATGCGACTGAATGAGCCCAAGAGGTTTGATAAAACTGATTTCAAAATACGGCTAAATGCGGTGAATGCACATTAAAGCAGTCAGACTTAACATTAAATAGATTGAAAATGTAAAAAAAATAGGCAAACAACTCACAGTGGAATGATCCTTTAAAGAAAACAGTAGCGGCAGCCATTAATCTTCGGTTGTTGATGTGTCCAAGGGTAAAAAAAACACTCACAGTAATCCAGTTCTTGAGAGGAAAATATTAAATGTCAGTGAGTCCAGAGGTTTTTCTTTATTTCTCAGGGGTTTTCTACTTGGCGAGGGCTGTTTCACAAGCAAGCGGCCCTTATCAGGCGCGGAGCAGTGAGAGATACCTGTGACAGCCGACATGTTTGAGGCCCAAGTGCTTAATCTCTGGTCCCTTCCACCGAGGAGCGAGGCACGTCACCAAAGCGAGAGGGGAGTGACTGCACGCATTTCAAATCAGGCGACTCGAGAACGGGAAGGGAGGGAAACCAAGTAGCGAGAACTCAGAGAGCGGTGCTGTAATCGTATCAAAGACTTTTACAAACAAACACGGGTGAACTGTGATTGATGGGAATGCAGTTAATAGGACTCCCAGTCTAACATCGGGGCGAGGAGGGAGGGCGGTGGGGATCAGAGATCAATAGCAGCTGGGAAGCATGTTAGGGAATCATACTGAATCAGATTGATGACAGCTACTGGTGATGTATTTGGCAATCTAATTTTAACACAAAGTAACTCGGTGATAGTGCTGCCACAAGACTGAACTGAATTCTCATGGGCCGGCAGCGTCAGCAGCTGTTGAGAGTGAATTGTGTACAGCTGCAGGTGTAGCGACGGCAGGAGCAGAGGGTTTTAGCTATGATTTTCAATTCATGCACTATGCCATGAAAGTGCCTTGAATTATTCATCCTTAGAGGCAATCTCACAAATATTTTAGGTCCAAAAACCTCCGTTAGTGGGCTGTCAGGCTTGGACATATACTCAGACTGACTGCTCTGACTTCATATTGAAAGGATCAGACTGGTATATTCACAGGGCAGTCCAAGAATTCTGAGCAGCTGGCAATAAACTGGCCACAGATTTGACGTGGCCAATCATTGCTTTGCACAGGGGAGTGAAAATCATGCCAGTAATTCCCTTTTCCATCCTCAACCTAACCCTGGACTGGACTACAGCGAGCCTCGCCAGGGAAGGCAGCCACAACATGGACATTGCACAGACACTCATTTCAAAAAAGCTCATTGTGCACATGCATGTATTTGCATGCACATACTTGTCAATGTGTATAGCTGCTGCCCTTCATGTGTGTTTTTGGGTATGCATTAATTTGCTCAACTGGCAACTTGCTGTTAACCACCTTAAAATATCTTATGTAAATACCATGCACTACCTACTCCTGTGTTTCTATCTTCTGGTTAATAGCTGCAATATACTGCGACTCTAAAAAGCGAATGGCTTGTGAGTGACTGAAAGACAAATCAAGCGAAAAGAAAATATCTCTGCTTGAGCGGTTTGCTGTTATTGCATAAGCATTTTACATGTGAATCCATAAAGGAAAATTATGGACTATTACAGAGCTATGCATTAAAATGAACTAGTCGGACAGCTCAATATTTCTCTGTTGCTTGGTATACCGGTTTTAGGAAGGACACAGGCCAGCATCACCAACTGGCCATGAGTTTGTCTGCTGAATGAGGTTCGTTGGGGGTTGGATGAATCCCTCCCCTGTTCTGGTTTTCTGGGCCAGGGCTATATGACGGGGCCCTGAGTCCTTGGCCTGTGCCAGGTGGCAGCTGGGAGAGAGAGAGTCCCCAGCCAGGCCTCAGCAGCCCTCGCTCTGGTCCTCCGCCGCCACCACTGCCATGAGGGGCACAACACCAGCACCTCTGACCTGCAGGCTGGTCACGGTACGACCTGCAGACTGGTCACCATCCCACAGCAACATGCAGTCTGCCTATCTGAGCATCAACCTTTTGACCACAGCTGTCATAAGTCAAGAATTTCTCTGATCAACCAATAATTATTATGTCATACAATTCAACAACGAATTGAAAAATGAATCCCACACACTGAATGTTGCAAAAAGACCATTATTTATTTCTTGATGGTTCAGCGCAATCGAACACAATAGAACATCAGAATTTGAAAAACTTCTGATGAGGGCCTATTGTGTCTAAAGTCTAAATGCCTAAAGATAAATGACTGCATTCAGTGTTCAGGATTCCTTTTAAAAGACATTGCTATTACTTTTGTGATGCACCTGAATAGAGTATTTTTCAGAGGTGTGAGTGCTTTTGCTCCATCTAACCACCATTCAACAAGCCACCAATGTAAAGCTGGACTAGACAAGATTTTTCTATAAAAATCAATCAGGTATAAAAACAAAACAAAACAAAACAAAAAACAAAAAAAACAACAACAAAAAAAAACGGTCACATGTGCTTGTTTGTTTTTTGTGCCACTTACATTCATTTAACAATATGCTATGGCTTTTTCATCTTTTTGTAAAGGCCAAAGTTCCATAATCCCTCTGGTATTACAAAGGCTGCCTTAAAAGTTAAAGTCTCATTCATCTACAATATCTTATCTTGCAGAAATGGCAAAGTAGATGGTGTCAGAGGTTGCAGTTGTGTGTTCAACATGACCACAAACGCAGAAACAGACCAGAAAGATCTTGTGTATTTCCCTTTCTCTTGATTTAAGAAGAAATTGATAAAGCATTTATTATTAAGATGCCAAAGAAACTCATTCTTAGCCTACCATGAGTACAGTCATTTTAAATACACAATTACTGAACTAATCATTTGGACAATTAACTGACCTTGATTAAAGGTCAGCTAGTCAGTAAAAATAGTCGGCAATAGAGAAGAGGATCCCATCCCCCTACATGAGAATCTGCTTTGTTTTCCCAAATTAAATTCTGGTGTTCCTAGCATGAAATTTTCTTTGCCCAGAGGAAGTGATGATTCAAAACTTAAAGTTAGAATTTGTTGTTTTGTGCTGAGCAGCACCATACATTACCCTGAGGTTTGACATATTACCAGTTTTTATGGCCGCACCTCCAAACATGCTTATTTCAAACGTTGGAGTCTTATTTGATGCTGATGACTTGATCTTCGGTGCTAATTGCTCTTGGCTGTGGTGGCTATTTTGGTTGATGCTTGATACAATGCTCAGCTGCGGTATCACATACATTTTTAGTATCTGAATCCTGTATTTCCAGTATTTTTAGTATTAGCCAACTTTCTAGAGTTTTAACAGATATTGTTACACCAGTGTTTTGGTTCAATATTACATTAAAGTGGTAATTTGAGAGTTCCTTGTTTTAATTAGATTGTCTCCATCTTTGGTGCTAAGCACTCATCCGTGTGGTGATTTTGCAGTGCACTTTAAAGTTGATTTTTTTTTCTTTTCTTTTAAAATAGAGGTAATTTATCTAAAACATCTCAGCAAGCATAGTACTGGTCCTGCTTCTAGCCAGCTGTGTCTCATGACGTGAGAAGCGACAATACTGCTGCATTTTACTCAAGGTACTCTCAATTTTCCACAATTTAAAAGTCTTTTCAAGTGCATATCCTCACTGATTTCATTTCTGGAGTGACATTCACAGCGTTTATGCACCACAGCAATGTTTTGTAATATGCAAAGGAGATACAAACATGAATCTAATGCTGTGCAGCAGGGTTAAAGTAAACTAATTTGTTGTACTTTGGTGGTGAATGGCTCATGGTGCAATAGCGGACGACATCATTTCATGACTCACTGTATCTGAGAATAAGATTCTGTTTAACTGGAGACTTCACTCACTTTCAAACTGAGGTAGAGGACAGTGAGCAGAGACAGATGTAGGCCTTTGGGTTGACGTATCTGTCAGCTCAGACAGGCTCGACGGGTGGGATTTTTTTTATTCCCCCTTCCTGTAGAAAATCAGAACTAGCGATTTAGGTCAACCAACAGGATGCCAATCAAACAATCTGCAAATCCATCTAGGCAGTTCGGTCCTGCTTCTGGCACTGTCCTTTCTGCACATGCATCAGTGAAAATAAGATTAGCCAGGCAAGTGCAAAGTGAAGCTACTTTACAGCAGAGTTAATGCCAGTCAGTTTTTAGCTGATAATAATGTTATTATAATGTTTAATGAAGCACACAATCTGCCAAACGTATTTGCCTTTAAAAAACTGTTAATGACAGTGAAGCTGTCAAACAAAGATGGTGAGCCAAGCCGTGTTTTGATGTTAACATTTACATTATTATCATTAGTGTTATTATGAGGATAATTATTTTTTAAAAAATAAACTATTTATCAAGCACTTTGCGAAGCAAGTTTATAGTGCTTCAGAACAGACAATGAAAACAACCATTATACATGATAAAATAAAAGAAAGATGATAACAATAACCAAAGTAAGAGAAAGCAAGTTTATAGAATTATATGTTTTCAGGAGTAAATTAAAAGAAGACACTGAAGAGGCTAACCTGATTGCACTTCAGATTGAGCCTGGATATTGGCCCTCAGTCTATCACGCTGTAATTTGGCACACAGCAGATGAAAAAGTCAGAGGCATAACTAGGTGCTGGTCCAGCACCAGCCTTGACAGTGAAATCTGAAAATCAAGTCAAAACATTACTGGGAACCAGCACAGTGAAGCTAAAATAAGGCTAATATGGTCACGCCTCTTAGATTTAGTGACATGTTTCACTGCTGCTTTCTGCACTAACTGCAGACGAGAGGGAATTCAGACTGAAGCAGGAGCAAAGACGACTGCAGTCCAAATGAGATGATTTATGTGGATCACTGACATTTTCTCTGTATGAGGAGGTATTTGTAATTGCCAAAAAAAAAATAAAATCATACAACAGTTTTTGTGTCATCTGCATCATGTCACTTGAGCCGCCTCTCCCTCTCTGTCCCACCCTCTCTCTCTATTTGGCCAGTGCTCGATAACCACTATTCCCATGGCAACGCAGCCTCTGCAGGAGCAGGTCCCTGCTACTGTACCTCTGTATTTTGGCAACCATTTGAAGCATTTACTTCTGGGTGTAAGGTCAACCATACAAATGGGTCAAAAGCTAAACAAAGACCCAGTTGCCTGCAGTTCCATTTCCTGCAGGGCGTATCTCCATGTCCAGCACGGACAGAGTGAAGGACCAGAGTGAGACCATCACTTCGGTCCACTGAGGCCCTCTGCTTCTGTACTGAGTGTCAGTCTATGCCAAATACACAGTGTTATGCAGAGGGTGTCTCCTCAGGGTGCTGCTTCCATCCAGCTGGCTGTTCACCCCTTCAAACTGACAGGCAGACTTTAGCCTGAGACCCAGACACTTTCCCCCCTGCCGGGGCACTTCCACAAAGATCTGTGCTCAACTCAGCGCTCACTTTTTGCACCGAGCCACATACTAACTTTAACCTTTGCGATCTCAGACAAGCTGGGGCTCAGCGATGCTCAGTGTATTGCTGTGCAACAGATGATGCACAAGACAGTTTTCTTGAGGCTTGGCTTTTTCGTTTCTTCAAGCAGATGGCTTGGTCCGTGTGTAGGCTGTTGTGTTTTTGCTTTTTTTTCACAAGACGCTAGCTAATTGTTAACAATGCATTGCTGGCCAAGTGCACACAGCTCTCACATTACATCACCCTTGTATTTCATTTTATGATGTATTCTATCTTATCCATCACCCACAAATGACCTCATACTCAACTCGACTTGCGGGACAAGTGGATTATCTCACCATCGGTCTTATGGAGCCATTTTCATTAGCATATTCGCCAATAAAACAGTTATGCTTTACTCCATTAATAATTTAACTGTGCTTTTTCTTTCTCCAGCAGCCATTTCGGTATATGGCTGAGCCCAGCACTTTGATTCAGCTCCGCCGAGATGGGGCCTTTTCTGAGGAAAGACTCATTGATTCATTAATCACATTTTCAATTCTGTAACATTTCGGAAAAATCTAATATCAAACCCCAAGCCACCCAGATAATTAAGTCAAACCACAGAATCAACACAAACAGATCATGTGGGTCGAACGAGTGGCTCCTCCTTCGGCAGGGAATCAATGCCACTGAGTCAATTTACAGCCAATGGCTTTCACATCCCAGCCAATCCATCGCTGATTCAATTTTAACTCATTAAGACTGTGTGAGGCGATACTAAAGGTGACACAATCAAAATCCAATGGGTTCACTGTTCAATAATTGTGTTCTGCTGGAGCCAGCCCCAACAATATACAACATAATGAAACATGTGGGAGCATCTGGTTCTCCGCTGCCTCCTGTACCCTGAAGCCATGGTTCACCTCTGCCCTGAGATGAATGTAAGGGCTCACTGGCAGTAACACTTCATTGACACCGCAGGATAGATGTGTCAGCTGTTCTAACATCTTTTCATATCTCATAAAAGACCGAATGCAATCCCACGCAAAAATGCTGCCCAAGCATACAATTGCTTGTCACAGAAATCCTCTTTCCAAATTAAAAAAAAAAAAAGGAGATGTGGTCAGTAACCTCTCTCACCAGCAATAAAAAGGTGAGGTGTCGAGTACCTTTTGGAAAAAATATCTAAGCATGGCCTCTTTTTCCTGTTGTTCAATAGAAGACCATGATGCTGGGTAAAAAAAAACAATGTTCACCTTTGCCACCTATTACCAACAGTCAGGCTGTTCTGAAGACTCATCTGATTTTCCAGCCAAGTCAAACTTGTGAGGTGAGAGTCAATAAAACACATATGAGGTACACCAGACCTGAATGCCAATGACAACAACAGTCAGCGCCCGCTCCACAGGTGTCGCCTGAGTCACTTTCCTCTGCTTCAAGTGAAATGCCGAACTGACCAGTGCGCCACCTCCTCTGCAGACCACCCCGCCTCTCAGCACGTCCTCCACTTTCAACCTTTGTTTACTCTTTCAAAACCAGATTCCACTGGAATATGCCCATGGTTTCTCCAGCAACTTGGTGGAGACAGAGTGGCCGGCTCTATGTGGGCCAGCAGCCGTCCTGAGGATCACCTACTGCTGAGGTGGACGTTTTCGCTGCCACATTAGAACAGGATGCGGACAGGGATCGAGCTGCGAAAAGAGCCATAGCAGCCGGTGGGCTCATTTTGTGTTAATGCTTTCCAGACAAAGATGCAAACCAGCTATGAAAACACAGCTCTGCCCAACTTCAGAAGGTCAACAGTTAGTTACTGCCCAGCAGTTTCCCTTGAAAGTCTCCTTCCTGTTGGGCAACCTCACTGCAGGGTGAATGTGCTGGAAGGCCTGTAGGCAATCACAAGCAATTTGACTTTTTTGGTTTAGTATTTCTAAAGCCAGGTAATTTACATAATCTCCACTGGATTGCAATTTATTATGTCTAACTGCAATTTAGTACCCAATTTCCTGCTTCGAAGACATCTATTAAAGAAGTAAGGGTAAGATGCTGGCATTAAACAGACTAAACATTTATTTCATTCAACATTAAGAAGAAATGTAATAGATAGCTATTGTGTAAAGGTCCCTTGATAGTAACATGGTGCTCCCTGCTATAACACCTACACTCTGGCTTTGTTTACATTGTGATTTAGCGGAATGAGAACAATTTTTAACTCTTAATTTTATTTGAAACAAAGGCTGATAGTGTGTGAGATGAGATTTAAATTATAGATGGGCATCAAATCACTCAAATCAAGAGGCAAATTTTCTCCCAATTACTTATTGTTAAACTATTATTATTATTATTACTATTATTGTCAGTATTGAATTGACTCGACATGTATTCGTTAAAGGTAAAAAAAAAAGATGCATCAGTATTTAGAAACACTGGTGTTAAACAGGTCTATATTTTTTTAGTTATGATGAGATAAGAAATAAAATACATTTTAACTGTTATATATCATATATAGAGTGAATGTTATAAATGAAAATAGAGAATAGAGAAAAAATGTAAAGATGGACAAATTGTACATGATGAAACTATTTATTATTTTAATTATTAATTAAAATGACAGATGTTTTGAACACTAATCTGTGTTGGTCAATATGGAGACATGGAATGACTTAATATGCATCAGCATGAGCTCTTCTGCTGGACCCTATAGAACGTGCACACAAACACATGCATGCGCGCGCGCGCGCACACACACACACATACACACACACACACACACACACACACACACACACACACACACACACACACATACACACACATATA
>OMKZ01001276.1:10374-21967 GCA_900302535.1 Neoniphon sammara
TACAAGAGGCCCCACATATTTTCTTCTGGGGTCCATACATTTTTTCGGAGCTGCTTCCTTCAGCCTCCTTTAGCCTCAGGGATATCACATTGAACTTGTATGCTTAATTCTGAACAAAGGGCATGTCATTGTAAGGACTCATTGGAAATGCTGGGTTTTAATCTGTGTATTTATTGAGAATGGAGAGCTAATATTTGAATGTGAAGTGTCTCCAACAGGATTTTTTTTTATTGTGTAAGCTCCCTTTTATTATAAAGAGCTGGTTTCTCCATCGAATGCTGGGGCTGAGCTACAGTAACTGTTGAAAAAAAATGCCTTCAGTAAACATAATGGATGATTTCTCTTCAAAGGAGCTCTTATCATCTCTTCCCATTTCCCAGAGGCTGCCACAAAGCTGCCTCTCTCTTTTTTTCCTGCTGCTGCTCATCCTTCTCTCCTGCCGGCTCTCTGGAGGGCAGCCTCAATCTAATACAACTGTGTCAGGAAGTGTGGGGATGCAAAGTGCTGATGAGCCAAAAGTAGCCCACCTCTGCAGTGTGCTGCTACGTCCCAACACGCGCCAGCCTGATTAGGGAAGCACACCACAAACCCATACTCACAGCCCTGCGCAACCTTACGGCATATGCCCCATAGAAACATGAAGTTATTTTTTTCCTTTTTAATATGAAGAAATCTATTCCAAAATGCTATATAACCATTTGGGGAGAGAATATCATTACCTGGGGCTCATTATTCAGTATGTCTAAAATAGAGTGGATCAAACCTGTAAATGTGTTATCTTTTTGCCAGCCGCTAATTTGCCCACTATCCTTTAGAAAGCATTGTAAAATGTTTTCATTTTGTGTTATTTTGTGAGAGTAGCTGTTATGTTTTTTTCAAGTGGTAGATACCTCATTTTGGAATGAAACTCCTCTTTGAATCCTGAGCCATTAGACATCTAGCTTAGTATTTCTTCCTGGCTTTATCTTAGGATTTTATGACCAAAGAAATGTCATAGAAGTTGCATATTACAACATATTTTTTTTAGACCTAAGTTCAATTGTGTTTTCAGAACAGTATTTTGTTTTGTTGCCATGTTGCAACCACTCTGCAAACCCCTCAAAGGTATACCGTTTCCTTTGTTCTCAGTGCTAAGTGAACTTTCTCTTGAAATTAAATCTATATGAGGCTTAAAGCCAAAGCCACTGTTTGCTTTAAACTGGAAGTAAAAAATGCAAAAAAAAAAAGTTGGTGTCAGTATTTTCTCCTGTTGCAAGATCGCATAACAGTCAGCCAAGGACAATATTTATGCTTTTATAAAAGGAAATACTTTGTGCATACTGTATTATTACCTGATTTACTGATTAAAATAAGACATTTGTACCACCAGGATTAATCAGCGTAAACACTTTACAGGAAAGACAAATCAGACTTTCGCCGTCCCGCTGTCTGGGTTGTAATCATGGACAGCCTTGTGAATGTACATATTATAACGACCCCAGTTCAGCTTTCTTACCTTCCCTTTTAAATAATTAAGATTGTCATGTTAAATTGTCCTGAATGTTTATTTAATCTCATTGATTATGGTGCCATGACTTGAAGCATTAGATGGCAAGTGGAAACCCTGCAATTAAATTGTGTCCTCCACAATCTCTGAGCATTCTGGGAGCAGATAGCTGCATTTTTTATGACAGCTGATCATTGGCACTGGTCTGTGGGCTCTTGTTTCTTGCCTGGCAAAAAACGAGCTAAAATCCCCTCTTGCAACAGTATGCAACCTGCAGAACCGCATAAATATTATGTCTCCCTAGGAACACAATAGTCGTATTTATTCCTTTATTTTGGGTCTGTATTTTCCATGTCAAATGCCGAGAGGAAGGTTTCTAACTCTCGCAGGAGCAGATTACAACATGTTTAAGGGCTCTGGTGAATAGATTAAAGGCTGGTGAGCTGGATCTTTTGTTGAGCCACGCTTGCATGCTCACAAAAACACATATAGACACACACACAAAGCCTTCGAACACACTCAAACCTATACGCTCCCAGCATGCATGGGTCTGAGGGCTGTGCCACTGGACTGACAGATGGTACCAGGAGGCCTGGTGTTGCATCCCTGTGATGGCTCACCCGGAGCCCCATCCACAGTGCTCAGCATCACCGCACACTGCTCAGCTTGACACACTATAGCAGGCAGCACAGAGACGCACTACCAGCCTCCCAGCTCCAGGAATAGATAGCCTCTGCTGACATGGCCAAGGTCAGGTCCTCGCAGCAGCGGTCAAAGGCCGTCAACAAGGCAGCACTGCAAAGGTTACTTTGAAAAATGAAAACCATTACAAATTAGTGCTTCACTTCTTAAAATTATTTTCAGTAAGGCTCAGTGTCCGCTGGGAACCTCTCTGTGCACTGCTGGCTTCTCTTTCTCATTATTTTCACTGGAAAGGATGAGCTGTTGGGTGTTGTAGGACGAATTCAAGCACATAGGATGGCCACCGCAGCTCAGGCATATAATGTTCCCATGATTGATGCCACAACCTGTTAAATGCTGTTTAATGCACACTACAGATTGTTTTCTGCTTATTGGTAATTTTCTTTAGTTGTGATAAGAGATTTTTCAGATTTGACCCAAAATAGATTCATCGAAATTGTTTTGTCTGACCCCAATTTTCTGGAAACATTCCTTAAATTTGTATGGTATAAATATTATCAGTGAGGCTTTCATCTCTGAGATGATCAGTATATAATACATACATTTTAGCCTCTCATGCAGCAGGAGTCACTTTCAAAGTGATCCAGAGCTTCTAAGCTCATTAAATGTTAATCAAAAAATCTATTTTCAGATCACTTGGAGATCTGTCATGAGGATTGCAGGCCAGCTTAAAGGCCGCTGCTGCTGAGTACAGAACAAGAAATGAACAGGACGAGACTTTCTTGTAAATTTGATAAACTGTCATTTTTGAGTTGATTTAGACATCAGTTGTTGTGCATTAAGGTTTCCAGATTGCAGTGGCCAAAGTCTCTGGCAAAATATCAATCTCAAAGCCTTGAAAGGGGTTCAGCTATAAATTTTGAACTTGAAAATATTGTTGTCTGCAGTCCATTTTTAAATGGCACCAAGGCAGTTGTGAGGCAACCCAGTCTCACAGTGGATCTTTGCAACATATCTACTGTCCTTTCCATTATTCATGATGTGTTTTCTCAGACAGTGCCTTGAACCATGAGGAATAGTCCTGGCTGTCTTCTGGCACTGCAAAAAGAGCCCTGTGGAATGAGAGAAAGGGTGTATGAGCTCTGCACACTAGAAAGCCTGTTTTCATCAGCATTTGGAGAAAAACAGATGTCCAGTAGTATGTGGAGAGATGTGTTTAATAGTCTGGATCTCACTGAAGATGGTGAGGGGGAGACGCACTGTAGATGAGCTTATGGAACGCATCCAAGTTAAAATTATATGTGTTTCTTGGTGTTTCTTTGTATTAACACAGAATCATCCAGCTAGAACGTCATTACATCATCTGACGAGATTTTTTTTTTCTGTGCTTGCTCCCTGTTGTTTCTGAGAGTGACTTTTCTACTAAGGTTTACTTTTTTGGCAAAGTAAATTTAACTTTATTGTATAGGTAGCACATTTCTCTTTCTTTTCTCTTTTTATAGTTAAATAGTAATAGTAATGCCATAGTAGTATAATGCCAATTGGTCACCTTATAAATAACTTAGATGCTATAATATTATTTGGAAACTCAGTACTAATAGACAGGGGCATGATTACACTTAAATGACTGATCATTTCTCATATCCTTTTCCCTCACGCTCCACCACCATCATCATAATAATCATCATCATCTATCCACATCCATTCAATATGTTTAAACTCATCAGCTCCAACAAAAGAGGCTTGGTGAGTCACAGAGATATTTGTGCCTTGATTAAAATGTGAGGATGTATTTCAAAACAACTGTTAAGAGCATTCGCAGAAGCAATGCAGGCATGAACAGAGTAGAAATGTAGTGAACTACAGAAATCACTCCAAACCCTCAGGCTATGAATCATCTTAATGTAATGTGTGCCAGCAGGTGGAAATGACTCCAATTTGTTCCCACAGTGAAATCTGCAACACACTGATACTCCTCCTCTTCTGTGCTCAGGTTGGTGTACAATTGGAGCCATTTTATTTCTTTGCTGGCACCACATTAAATGATGGCCAGATAATCACTGATTTTTATGTGTGTACAGTGCCACTGAGCAGTGTGCCTGAGACTGGCACTGGATAGATAATTTCTTTCTCAGTGAATTGTGGCTAATGACTCACATGCTCATGCTAAGTATGAAAATCCATTATTTTGTAGATGTGACCATAATGTCCATAAATGAAAACATTAATAATCAATTTTTTAACAGTAACATGAGTATTTTGCTGGGGGTTTTTATGCTTCAGTTTTATAGAGTGTTACTCACAGAGTGGTTGGAGTTGTGAGTCACGGCTGTGTGCGTATTACCCTAAATGAAGACATGGGGATAGGACAAAAAGAAGTCAGATATCTGCACCAGCATGTTAAGCAGAATCTCAACCACAAAGGGGAAACTCTGCTATCTAACGAGGCACAATGGAGGAAAATATAATTTATGCAAATGAAGGAAACAGACAAAGAGCCTATTCTTTTCTCTGTGGTCTGTCAAGTGTATCAGATTCCTAACTATCTTCTCAGCCCATCCACTGTGCTCAAACTACATTTTATCAAACCAATTTTCTAAATGCTGTTACAGTGTTTTGCTTGCATCACTGCATGCCTAATGTATAAACAGATTTATAAAATTGCTCTGTCTATATTTAAAGGCTGGGTATTATATCACTGTTATGTTTTCTTTGTCTGAAAGCATCTCATGAACAGGCTTTGCTATGAGTGATTTAGGACAATTCAGACTTTATATTTTTGGTCTCAACCTTATCACTGTAATAAAATCAACACTTTATTCTACTAAATGAAAACAAAGTCTATTAATAAAAGCAGTTCTTCTAAAATTCACTAGATGGTCAAGTGAACAGGGTCTGCAGGCCTCGAAGCAAATTGTGAAATTGGATTAATTTACATGGTGATACTGTGAGCTGGTTGAACAGTTTAATGCAGTGATACTCAGAACTATCATCATAATTTAAATTGGCTCGCAACTTGAAAGACAGCTTTTGAATGAAGCGCAACAATCATACATAGAGGGTCTTGTTATCAAACATTTTTCTTTAGGCCACTTTTGAATTGAATTTCAAGATCCATGACCATTAACAAGGCCACTTTTGAAAAACACTGTAGTAGCAAATTAATGACTTTAAGTTGGGGTTATACAGTCAAGCACTTATTGAAATAACTGTATAGAGCGCATGCCACATCTAGTTGCTGAGGCAGTGCAGGTTCAATTCCGACCCACTTTGCTGCATGTCATCCTCTCTCTCTCCCCCGTCTTTCCTGTTTATCTATACTGCCACTGTCAAATCAAGCACAAAATCCCCAAAAATAATCTTTAAAAAAAGTATGACTATGTACTGTATGCTTACCGTGGATACTTTTCTCAACCAAATTATTATGTTTTCACAGCTTCAAGGATCTTTGCGCAGGAAGATTGAAGGACATGCACCAGGACACGCTCCAAAACAGAATGGCCTTTCCTGTGGCCTCTCTGGATCAGACTTCAAGCGGGTCCGTGTGGACACCAGTGGCCTGGGACACGGGCCCTGCAATCACAACTTGACCCAGCCTCAGTCTCTGCAAGGGTCCTCAGGCATGGGCATGCAGAGGAAGAATTACATGATGCCCCATGGAGTGGGCTCTGATATATTCAACATGACTCTGAAAGAGATGAAGAAAGAGCCCACTGAGGTGCATTCTTGTGGCCAGTCAAGCTCAGAAATGATGTTTGACTTCAAAGATGAAGGTAGCGGTCACATTGACCCAGAGCTCCAGGATCTGTTTGATGAGCTGACGAAGACAGTGCCCTCGCTGAACGACCTGGAGTTTGAGAAGATGCTGAAGCAGGACGACGCATTTGGTTTGGATCTAGGCCGGCCGAGCTCAGCAGGCGCAGCCGCCCGCCTGTGTTCCCCGATGGATAAGCCAATAAAGACCGAGTTCTCTCCAGATTTCAGCCAGACCCATGGCAGTTCACCACAGCTCCGACCAGCCTCAGCAGGGCCCTCTTTTACCTTGAGTAGCACCTCTCTGGCCACCTCCCCTACAACTGCAGCACAGAAAGCTAACACTCAGACAGGACACCCCAGAGCCATGCCCTGCTGGCCTGAGCTGTCCCATGCAGAGCAGCTGAAGCAGATGGCGGCGAACCAGCAGCAGCCAAGCTCTATGCTCCACCATCACCACCAGACGTCACCTGGGGGATTAACCAGCTGGGCTTCTGCCATGAGCACCCACTCCTCCACCAGCTCTTTCCCCCAGGACAAAGTGTCAAGCCCAGCACTTTTGAGCCAACAGAGGCTGGGCTCCCAGAGCAAAGGTGTCAATAACTGCCTCTTCAAGTCGACCGGGCACAACGGCTCCAATCATCTGGACATAAAGGTCCTCAGCACCAAGCCCACATTGCACTTCAGCCCCAAAGCACCACAGTCTGCCAGTCAGCCGATGCCTATCATGGCAAGTTCACTGAACAAGACTTCAGCCCAGCAGCAGCAGCAGCAGTCATCCTCAGCAGGCCAGAATCAGCCACATTCAGCTCTTCACTTCCAGAACCAGCAGATCCCTGTGTCAGGAGCGCTATGTCTGCAGCCCAAGCCCATTCCTCAGCATGGGGCAGGACTGCCCTTCAAGATGTCACAACGACAGGTAGGGGCTCAGTCTGAAATTCAGTAGCATGTAATGTCACTGTCAGGTGAATCCCTTGTATCTCCAAAATCTCAGTTTTCCAGGAACTAGGAAAACACCCTTATGCTTAGCTTGATGGCAGTGCATTTTTGACATTATCCAAGAGGTTTGAAAGGGTTTTGAAAACATTATCCAACATATTTTATAAGCCCAAGAGGGTCAGAGAATCGACCCATAGAGGACAATGCAGTTTCCTAGCTGACATGAAAACATGAAAATCACCAAAACGGAGATATGAGATTTTCACACAACACTGATATGTAACCACTGTACTATGTGATATGCGATTTCAAAACAGCCAACACAATGGCATTGCTAGGCATATTTAGTTAATGGTAGCTTTGCAGTAATAACCATAATCCATCATGCCTTGGTAAATTGGCAAGACTGAAATTTTGAGTATTACAATGCGTAGCCTGTAGAATTTGAGGCTGAATGCACAAAAATTCTGTTGCATTACAAATATCTTTCCCAAATATTCTGCTCCTTGTATTATTCCATTAAATTCTCCCACATGCTGAATAACTGGATAGCGTATTTTGTTACCATATTTGACTGGTGCCTTTTGGCAATCTGAAATAATATAGCAGAGCCTCTCCTTTTTTCTGCTGATGATGGAGTAATATGATACACAGCGCAGTCAAACTCATGCTTTAGTCTCTCGCTCATCAATCGGTTTCCTCACTTTGCTCACGGCAGTCAACCTGCTGTCTGAGACTGCAAGGAACAATGCAATGCTGTTTGTTTTGGGAGTTTACTGTCATTGTTCTAGCTGCTGTCTGTGCCTCTGCTACTGTGACTCCCTTGAATATGTATTTCCCCTCAAAGTGTTTTGACGATGACACAGATTGCCAGAGCATGGTAGATTAACATGCAGGACTTCTAATTTCTCTGCTTGTCATGGTGGCTCCCCGTCAGGGCACAGATATGCACAGCGGGATTTGCTAATTGGAGGTTGTTAGCTACAAGGGACAAGTGGTGGAAAATGACAGTAATCTGCTTAGCCTGGTGCCGGAGGTTGAATCACTGATTTGTTATGATTGGGGAGATTTAGACCGTCCCCCTTTTCATTTTTGCACTAACAGTATCTCTAGCTGTCTTTGTGTGAAATGATAATGCGAGCCACACAAGAGAGCTCTCATAACCTCTACAGATCAAGGGAAGAGCTGGGTGATTGGGAAAGGGGGGGTTGGGAGGAGGGACTAATACAGACATGGAAGTAAACAAGGTAGGATTGCAAATACTCACCGTGCGCATGTGTAAAACAGAACCACTTCACCACTACACCAGGTGGCCAGCTACACTCTAAATATAAAGTGTGGTTCTGCACGTCTATGGGCTGCCTTGAAATCCTTTGAAATTCCCTCTAAAATGTTCTCATAATCAAAGACTTTCCAGGAATGTATGAGGTAGAAACATATGACCTCACTCGATGACCCCACATGACCCCATTTCAAAATGTGTCAAGTATTCCCTATATACCACAGGCATGAAAGCAGGTTTAAACCTAAAAAATGTGGTCCCATTTCCCTTAGTTATGTTCAAAATCCTTGCTGTAGCATTTTGCACAGTCTGGAGCTTAAGGTGGGTAAAATAAGGCATAGCAGTAATCAAGACAAGAGGAAATAAGAGCATGTATGGCTCTGTCTGTGTCACTGAGAGACAGGACTAATGTAATTTTGGCATGACTAAGCTAAGGACCAAGACAATATGCTGAATATGTCTGGAAATATATTCAGGGCATATAACAAGAATTTCATTTTTGTCAGATTTTCATTGTAGAATATTCTGAGACATCCAGTCTTGAATGTCAGCTAAACAGTGATGTCAAACAGCCATTTAACATAGTTATTTTTTAATAATAAATATAGCTAATCATTTTAATCAGTTTTTAAGTAAGTTTTTAATAATAACTATAGCTAATCAGTAGATAGCTATAAAAAGTAATGCCATATAGGAGAATGGCATGGTCAAGGAGGAGCTTACACTATGGAATAAGAATAAATGTGGACCTAGAATTGAGCCTTGAGGTATGCCAAATGTGTCTGAAGAGATGATGGAAACACGGTCACCAATAGAGACACAAAATGCAGTATTTGACAAGTTAGATGAAAATTGTTAATTACTGAGGCTGTACCTCTCCTAGCCTCTTCTGGATCACATTTTGCAACATATGCTTTGATGAAAATAGTTAGTGTGATAGTGTGACTCACTTTCACCCACTTCTTCTCAACATGCAAAAATAAAATTTGAAATCACTGACATTCAAAATCTGCTGCTGCAAAGTTGTGTTGTGATCTATAAAGGGATGGAATTTAAAATGTCTAAAACTCCTTGGCACCGAGGTTACACAACTCCCAGGATCTTAGGCTGTGCTCCAGGCCATGGCGGGTTAAACTCAATATCATATTTTTGTATGAAGCTTTTTAATGAGTAGTTATTCTTCAAGTCTACACTATCACATGTGATAATCATCTTAAAGCACAAAAATAAAACAGTGAATCTTGGACAAGAAACAAAAGGGAAAAGGTCAATTGCAAAAGTTTTCATCCTCAAGAGCCCTCTTTGAATGTTTGTAGACACAAATCATTTTCCAGATAAAAACAATATGTACTAAGCAAAACCTTGCAAAAACCCCTTTAACTCTTATTTTTTAGAGTGCATTGTATTGTTTTCTAATGTGTAGTTTGTTTGGACGAATGGAGAAGAAACAGATGCCACTATGTCTTTTAGAGAAGGTGTTAAAAAAACTCTACTGGTAGTGTTGATAGTACTTGCTTTCGGAGTCAGCAGGGACAGGGTTAAATGCCTTGCTAATATGGAGAGGACTTCTCACAGAGAAGAGAGAAAGAGGAAAGTCTCTTCCCACAGTGAATTGAATTAGTAATGCCATAGAAATAAAGGTCCCGAAACAGTGCCCTGATCCCTTGTGTAACACTAGCAACTAGCAGTGAACTTCCTCCCTCTGGGTGGAAGCTCAAGACGTTTTTAAACAGGGAAAGATGTGAGCTGTGGTTTTTGTTTGAAGCTTCTTACAGTTTAATAATCGGTTGCTAGCTCAAGTATGTCAAATTTAGGTGGCAGATTTCAAACTTTTTAGCACTGAGGTTACGCAGAAATACCTCACACACTGTGTGAATTTGTTCTCAGAAAGCATGGATTCAAGGACACCTCTGCATTATGAGATCAGTTAGAGTTGCTATGGTTGGTTGGCAATGCTGTTTCAACAAAAAAATCTAGTATTGTTAGTCACGTTGCTGATGGAATTGTGTCCTTTTGTCAAACTGGAAAAAGGGAAAAGTTAACTTTTCTTACTGTTTTGTTCCGTTTAATTTGGCAATCAAGGTGATTTGGCTTCTTCTGATGATGATAAAGTAAAGTCAGTTTTTCTGAAGCACTTTTAGAGGCAACAAACCTTTTTGTACATGTGGCTTTGAATCCCTTTATAGCTGTAGGCCTAAGTTTGTTTTGTGAATTACATTTAAACGTAAGGTAAAGGTTTGTTTGCAGTAAATAATTGCACACAAAAAACACTAGGACTTGCGGTTTTTCCAGCTAGGGGCTGATGGTCTTGTGCCACCACATCTCTTTGTGAGGATATGAGCGGGCCATGGGGGTTGAGCCTACCGGGTCACTCCAGCAGTGCTGTGAAGGGAGTGCTTGTTTCCTGGGAAAAGGAGCTGTGGCCAAGTCCAGATGCCGAGGCCCTCCCCAGGGACAGCGTCCTGAGTCCAGACTGGAGGAAGTGCAGTGTGAGAGCAGGCAAGGCTGGGCCTGGATCGCTGTCAGCTGCCTGCACTGCCGCAGGATGGGAGACTAAATCGCTCCACTCCTTCTCTGAGGCCCAAGCCACATGTGGTATTCATTTACAACAAGCTTGTGAAGAATGAGCGGGGAAAAAAAAACATGGAAAACAGCTTTATGACACGTAAGGATGACAGAGAGGATTACTCAGTTGTACATGCTAACCAAACACTCCTCATTGGGTTTTTCATACAACAAAGACGGAACAAGCCCTTTCCAGCGTACCTCTGCTGGGAAAATGTCTGTGATGGTCATAATTTCTCACAGGCCTGATAACTGGATACAGTGAATCAAAGTCAGTGACTCTGCCTCTTAGAGTAACAGGAGCAACCACTGTTTTGGTGTTTTGGTCTCTGTGTAACCTCATTGCCATGCTTGGTTTGCTGTGTGGATTTGAACTCAGGCAGAGAAGGTGAATATTTGTTCATATGAAATGGCTTATGACTTCTCATGAGATTTAGCATCCCTCATGCTATAATCTGGTCTGACTGAATCTCATTCGACAGTATAAATGTGTTGCTAGGTAATCGATAAAACTGTTTTTAACTGTCATCATTAGAGAGACACTCAAAATATTACGAAAAGCCCCACGTGCTCACCCAGGCATTCACGCAGGACCTTAAAAGGTGTACAGCAGCTATGTTTGTGAAGCCTTTCTATGGCCTGTGGAATCATTTTAGTCCCCCCGCAGTTATCACCACACACACATACACACACACACACACACACATACACATACACACACACACACACCCTACCTGACAGTAAGGAGGACACAATCCCAACAGCCTCTTCCACAGCAGGCTCCAGCCTCCATTTCTCAGCCTGTGATAAGTTGTTGCTCTCCCTCGGAACCCACGTCCGGATCCTGATTGGCTGCGGAATGGCTATAATGGGCGGGGCCTTCTCCCTCAAGTTCCTCCTCAGTGATGGGGCAGGCGGATTTTGTG
>OMKZ01001276.1:23022-37526 GCA_900302535.1 Neoniphon sammara
TGTGTGCTTTTATCTTCCTATTCTAGTAACAATAGCTTCCATAGCACTTACCACTTGCAGGTGCTGATTTCAAAGCACTTAATAGTGAAGAGGCAAAAAAAAGGATGAATATTTAAAGAGCCTTACCACTGACACTAATATAAAACCACCTTATGTCTCCTCTCAGGGTATTCCTCCTGGTCCACGGCTGCCCACTAATGGCAGCATTGGAGGCATGTCTGCTCAGGCTCAGCCGCGGCCTCCTGCGCCCAACAGCCAGCAGAAAGGCACGGCCAAAACTCAGGCCATGCAAAGGCAGCTTAACCAACAACAGCATGCCATCAATGATTCAGTAAGTTGACACTGTCAAGCTTTTACTTTTAAATGAATGCATCATGCTAGGACTGCGACTAATGATTGTTTTCATTTGTTTGATTATTGATTAATCATTTGGTCTATAAAGTGTCAAAAGCAATAACAAATAAACATAGGAAGTTAACAGAGCCTGAAGTGATGTCTTCAAATTGCCTCCTTTGTCTGATCAGCTGCCAAAAAAAACCCCTAAAGAATTAGTTTTATGATGATATAAACAGATAAAACAAGGCAAATATCAGTGATCATTTTTAATCTACAACCAGAAAATGTTTGGAATTATATATCTTTATCTTCTACTTTCTCATTTCATTTCAGGACAAAGACAATACACAAGATCAGTTCAGTCGTCATCTCACCAGACCGCCGCCTGATTATAAACAATCACGAAGTATAGTGGGAGTTCAGCAAGGAAACCTCTTCACAGGTACTGTGTATCTCTGCTGGGACAGAAATACTCTAAATGCTCATAAGTAACCTTTGTTTTAACTAGCTATTTTGTTTTGTATTTAGGTATAAATTCCTCCCAGTCTCTGAGTAATGGTCCTGAGAATGACCTGCAGTCCATGTCTTGTCACCTGTCCAATGGTTCTGGTTCAAAGATGAGTCCTTCATCGACGGACCGAAGATTTGGGATTGGTACTGATTGCCACCCGAGTTCCTGTATTGGCCAGTTCCAGCAACACAACAGTCAAAACAGAATCGGACTAAATCAGAATAAATCTAGGTTCCCTGGGCCTAACCCGCAAGGAAATTCCTTTGGCATGAACAGTGTAGCCAATGTGCAACACCCAAGAACAACAGTGGACCTGCAGGCCACAGGGGGACCAGGGCAAGGTCTTGGAGGCTTGATGTCGAATGTCAACATGGGGTGGGTGTCAGGCAACAAGCAGGTGGCAAGTGGGCTTGGTATTAGGAGGCTACCCAACCCGCTGCAGTCTCAGGGTGCACCGCTGGACCTGCCAAATCTTCCCTACCAACAGAGTCACATTGGCCCTCCCAACCAGGTTGCACCAGACATTAGGATGCTCCCTCTTAACCCTGCAGTAAGGGGTGCAGTCCCCAGACCCAACCAGCCAATGATGACCTCTCCAACAACAGTGGGCAGCTTAAACCAAGCCTCCCCTGAACAGAGAGTACCTGCAGGCAACTTCGCAGCACCCAGCCCCAGTTCTAACAGCTACCAGAATAACCGGGCCAACCGCCTGACCTTCGATTTTCTCCCCGAAGGAGACAACACAGTTCCAGGGATCAACACAGACTCTGACTTCATAGACTCTCTGCTCAAGTCTGGCTCTGGGAATGATGACTGGATGAAAGACATAAATTTGGATGAGATTCTGGGTGGTCACTCTTGAACTGGGTTCACGGATTGCTAACAGTGAAAGACTGACCCACGTGGCTATTTGGTGCAAGGGGTTACATTTGTAAATGATGTTAAAATGGTATTTTATAAACTCATTATTTGTTATCCAAGTATACTGTATTTTATGTGTATTTTCTGTGAAAAGATTTTATGTTCTGTCCTTAGTACTCAGTTTATTTTATTCCAGGTATACTGACCAAGAAATTGCTTTTCTTTGCAGTGACAATTTTTGTGGTCTGTTTGTCATGCTCATACTGTAGTGCTGTTGTATAGGATTCAATACCAAATTCACACTGTGAAAAGAAAACATTGCTGTATCATTTCAAAACTCATCTTGGTATTTCAAGTTAAGTTTCTAAACCTGCATCCACTATTTAGCATGATATGGTATTTACCTTCAGAGTTTTTGTTTTATCTACCATATACACTATATCTTGCCACAAACAAATGTTTTCCTACTTATTCTTCGAGCTTTTCATCTGTGGTAGTTTTTGATGAAATTTAAATAGTGTAACCATTTAATTTTTTCATGTAATATTTAATAATTATTGGGATAGTAATGAGACATTATAATTCATGTAATTAATAAAATCGATTTGAACAAAATATTGTCTTTGTTTTTCCTATCTTGACCATAACAATTCCATTGTTTTGCAATGTAAAGCAAAGACAGCAATGATTTATACAGGAGCCTTTTCTTTGTGCCCCATACTATTCAAATACAATCATTTTAATTAGTGATATGATCTTTCAAATCCAGAGCAATAGATTGTACATCCTACTGGTTTGGCCAAGGTCTTGGTATAGTGAGCGTGGGTTCCAGAAAATGAAACCAAAAGATTGTTGTTTAATGTACAGAGCCACATAGCATAGCATTCAACTGTATTTTATTTGTATCTGAACAATTTATAAAGAGTGTCATCAAGTAAATAGAGCTACTACTTTGTGCCTGCCTGCCCCAATAGGTAGGCAGTCTTAATTGTTCTTTTCTACAGGTATAATATATATAAGTCTTTGTATACATTTAGAAGTGTTTACCTTCAAAGGAGAAAGTTTAACATATTATAATCTCATATACCTGATCTTGGTACTGAAAGCAACTGAATTTTTAATTTTAACTTAAAAAAGAACATATTTCTTGGTTTGTTTTGGTTCAACATGAACATAAATATTTACTACTGTAGTTGTAATTGCAGTATGGACCAACTCTTCATCCCTGTCCAGTGTGTTTGAGATTTGATATAACAAAGATGTTCAGCTGTATTTCTTTTTCCTTACTAAACTATACTGTACTTGCTCTCCCTCTTGTGTCAAGAAGGCATGATTTCGGCTAGATGACATCTGGAAAAACTTTATAATGCTGAGATCTAATCCAGGTCAATTGTCCACTCACTGCAAGGCTCTTGAATAACGAACAGACAGAAAGGTTACAGTTCACAGGTCTTTAACGATTTAAGGTCTTCACTTGGAGATTACACACTCTAGTGGGTATCCAATAAAACAGTCTGATCCTGTTCGGGACAGTGAAGGAGTTGGTCCAGAGGTAAACATATAGGTGATCTAAGGTGAGATTTCTTTATAGGAGAAAGGCCAACTTTACTCCGGTAATAGCTGCATAGCATTCAAGACAAGGCATTACAAGACCCACATCACATCCAATCTTTACAATTACATCTTACAAAAGGTTATAAATCTTACAAAAGGTCATAAAGACATGAAGGTCATTAAGTGGCAATGTAAACCAATGAATTGTATTTTTGGCTTAACAGAGGTACAACAAATTCCACTCGGCAGTCATCGTGATACACAAAATGACATAACTAAACTACTATTTCTTAAATCTTATGTACTTGTCACTGCTCTTGACCTTCAGGTGATCAGTGGCTCAATGACTATGCAAGCCAGTAACTTGTTTTCAAATATCTGTAAATGCAAATGATGTAAAGACTTAAGAAATGTCGATAATTTATGCTGCCAACATGGAATGTGTAGATGTCAGCAATAAGTCTCAGATGGTGCAGCTCTCAATGTGCTCATTAAAATGTCGGATGGGAAATGTATACTACATCAAGACCATTCACTTCTAAAACAGAATCATCTCTGAAAACATTTAGTGCTGCCACCTTTAAGATCAGAAGGTGGCAGGACAATCATGATATGTGCTAATGAAGAGAGAACTGCAGCTGAAGAGCTGTGACATGAACATTTAAGGAGGCGGGACATTTTTCACAGGCTTGCAGTGTAGAATGACAGTTTTGATGTTAAGTGCCATGGGTCTTCCCTGATGTTTTTCTATATCCATGTATTTTCAGGCGCAGCAAAACATTGTATCCTCCTGCACTAGGCTGAATCTTCAGTTTCAGCTTTCATCTTCATAGCAGGGATGATACTGCTGGCATTTGTAATCAACTGGCACTCTCAATGGGTGACAAATAAACATACCCCAGGCAAGTTGTTTAAGCAGTCAAATTGAGTTACAGCACACTGGCTGTAGCTCAGCTTTGGCTTCGTCAAAAATTATCCATCTCGTACGCTGTCAAAATGATTTATGGAGAATAACACTCGACTGACTGCTTATTCTAAGAATTTCTGTTTGTGTTGCTGTAACATATTTCAGATAGTGTAAAGCACACTAACTGCCAACTGTGCACCTCAGTTGCAGCATTTTTCTGTGTTTCACGAATTAAAATAATGATAGAATGAGAAATGTGGTCCATGGGATGTGAATCCTTTGGAATAAGGAGACACTAATTATAAATGCTGTAGGTGGCACATAATGTCACCACACAATGTACTGCGTGTCACTTCAGAATACCATATCATTACCTTTACTTCGGAGACAACTGTAACAGATGTTAAAAGGGCACATGTGCCATTTTTCTGACATTTTCTTGAGTTATAATTATGGTCACTACTCCCTGCAATACATGTCAGGAATAACATTGCTAAATAATTTTCTTTTACTACATAAACATATCTGATCAGAGTATGGTGACCGGATTATTGTAACACATAAAAGTAGCAGTATTTTTATCATCCATATTAGCAGAGAAGTTGCCAGTTCATCCTATAAAATCTGAATTATCCCATATATTTAATTTAATGTAATGCAAGATGAGGATACCACTAGAGTAATAGCCTAAAGCTTAAACGTATCTGTGCTTAGAGACACAATTTCATGACATGCAAACATATATATTTAGTGCTTTTTGAAAGGAAAAAAAGTCAGGTGCAATAAAATGCATGGGAATCATACATGGACAAAGTGGAAACAGTATTACCACAAAGTATATACTTTATTTCAGGCCAATTTCAAAGTATCATATGAAGAGAGATATAATGTAACAGAATTTATTGTTCTAAAACACATGCACATATATCTATCAAAAAAAATGAACAGATCATTATTGAATATAAATTCATTTCATGTGCATTTAGAAAAATCTAAATACAAAATCCTTTAACTTGTGTGATTAGTTCTACTGCTACAATGACAGTCAACAGCTAATATGCTCTGACAATTACACACTAGGTAAGCATAAAATTATGTTTCTGTGACAAAATGCATCATTTAGTCAAAATTCTGTAGCCGTGCAATACAAGCACTGTAGTGTACCACTCTCTTTAAAGTCATTTTAGTTGCATTGTTCTCACCAACACTGTTTATCCATCTCATATCCACCATCAACACATGATTTATTGATCAATAAAATCATAACTAATGGAAGTGTCTGAAACAAAATCTCACAACAACACAATTTTTGTTCACTTTTCTCTGATTTTAACAACATTGTTCCATCAAGTTAATACTACCAATTTTCGGTATTGGCTGGCACTATAATCAATGTGACATACTGTAAGGCCTCCTAAACCAAAGACATGCACAGCAGGCTGATTATTCAAAGATCACTGCAGTATTGCAAAGGTGTAGTCATGGTGTAAACATAATAATCATCAAAATAATCTGATCATGAGGAAGAATTGTCAATGTATTTTCTCCACCTTTGCCGTTGCAGCTCCTTGCTCAGAGTGAATGTAAACAATGTGAGCGCTATGAAAGAAATCACTTGCTTCTCATTTCTAAAAACCTCATCCTTAAATCTCAGGGTTAGTCACTCAAAACAACCATCTTGTCTAAAAATGGAATCTCTCTCAGCTATATCTAGTCAGACATCTCCATTAACACACAAAAACCTACATATTCTCATTAGCTTATACATTTTGTTCATACAAAGGCTGATTACAAATCATACTGTTTCTGGACTCATAAAAGGGAAGCAGAAATAAGTGTTAGAATCATTACAAAAAACATCTTTGGAATATGTCGCAACAATTCCTGACTGAAATAATAACTGATTGTTTCTTTACGTTTTCACGAGAAGTTATACAATCCGCGTAACTCACTGCTGTCAGTCAAACCCTGGCCTTCTACACTACCCCTCTACACCTCTAGACATGACTCTTAAACCTGCTTAAACACGTCCAAGCTGTAGTCTATAAGCAGCCCTCATTTCAACACAGCACAGCATATAGCACAGGCCTCGAGGGCACAAACTCCCTCAAAGGAGGACAATTTCAAACATTGTTACTCTCTCATAGTGTAGCATTGTCATGAGGTTTAATTGATCAAAGAGCTATTGTTTCTGTTCAGGCTAGAGATTTACTTTTTTTGGTTAATGTGTAGGAATATCTTAAAATTGAGAAAAATAATAAAAGCTGCGTGTGATCAATAGACATAAGATAACACTAATATGCATATAGGAAATCAGAGAAATGGGTAGAATTGGCTAACTTAAAAAGCCAAAACTGAATCAATTTGTGTCATGGAAAGCTCCATCTTGGTGAATATCATCTGCTGCAAGTGATGTGTGAAAGTTGACCCTGTTAAAAAAAGTATTAATTCATCTATGAAAGAAATGAAAAACCAAAGCAAAATGCCATTTGATCTAAGCTATAATACATATGTAATAACCTAAAATAAAAGATAACTAAAAAAAGATAAAATCAAGAATGAATCATGAATTAGGCTTGGATAAGACTGAAATACAAAGAAGCTAGGGTTCAACAGAAAAAAAAAATCCCTAAATCCCCTTATAATATGTGTTTATAAAACAGAAATACAGTTTTGATTATTGAACATTAGCGTACATATAGGAGAATGTGGTTGATGTTCATGAATACAGCCTCTTAGATATCGCTTATTGCTGCAATACAGAAACTTGGTAATTGTTTGCTTTGCTCGTTTCTCAAAAAATACAACTGAAGGCACTTGATTTGACAAAGGTTTAACTTAGACTTGCTGGCACAGCCAAGCAGCAATGTAGTAGGTCCCCAGGCTCCCACCTCCACCCCATCCCCCCACCAAAGCCAACATGTCCAAACTGGGCCTCGTATTAACCTTTACTCCAAATCAGTATTGTTCTTTTTGCTTCAGATACATCATTTTTGGTTTCTCAGGCTGACTGAAAATAAAAAAAGAGTAAAAACATTAAAAAAGCCCAAATATAATGCTAATAGAGCTAGAAGCAATAGTCCCAAACACATACAAGTTGTGCTGCTTCGCACTATATAGCAGGAAAAGAGGCACCAGGGGACTCCAGGCAATTATGGATGATGGTAGTCCTTTCAAAAAGATTACATGCACCCGCCCAGCTCAGCTATGAGGGGAGACCAGGGGAAGGAGCAGCCCCTGCCCCAGGTAAAGATGCCCTAGATTCACTGACAGACCTGTAAAAGATTTGGGGACCCTTGAGTAATTGTCTGTTCATGGGCCAGCCTTGAAGACACAGACAAAATAAAGAGATAAAACACCAGGGAAAGAAAAGAACAGAACAATACTGCCTCAAAAGAGGTTGGCCTTATATGCCGAGACAGAGATAGATGTCCAAAGAGGCTTGCTGAAATGTCTTGTAAAAGCATCTATGCATCCTTCACAGATTAGAGCAGGCAGCAGTTCAAAAGTGTAGGGTTAGGAGTAAGAAGCGCCCCGCTCGGGCCTTCTATAACCATGTGAGGAAGCTCTCCTTGTCGATCTTGGTAGCTGCCAGCACGGACTCCATGTCATTGAGGATGTCAGAGCTCAGGGCCTCCTGGAGACTGGGCATCAACTCTTCGCCCTCCACCGCCATGCTCTCACCTTCCAGGGTGCCCAGGTCCACGTCTGTTCCTGGGATGGCATCCAGGTAATCAGGGAAACGACTGGGCTGCGTTGCCATAGAGGTTTGAAGCGAGTCCCCTGATAAACCATAAAAAATATGTTTAAATTATTTCATCGTGCCAGGGCATATTTTTCTTGAGAACCCAAGCATCCAGATTAATACATATTAGTAATGATGGCTGTAGTATTACTACTGATATTGATAGTAATCCTAATACAGGTAATAAAGCAATTTTCTTAAAGAAATAATCTGCTGCATTTTCATATCAATATGTTTACATTTTACTACTGTCTATTGCCTATTGTTATTACACAGCTCTGTGGGATACTCAATTCTGATTGGTCAATCGCTACATTCTATCCAGTCCATTCACTATCATTAATCAAGTTACTTAACAATGGCCCCTGCTGGAGCCAAAAAGCCATTACAACATGAATATCACTTTTATTACTGGGAGAAATGTGAAGCATTTGTTTCATGATTGGAGACTGAACTATGGCCAGAAAAGAAAACAAAACCAGGAGGAAACAAAAAGGGAGATGGAAAACTATAACATGCGGTAGGCTTACTGAAATGTTACTAGTGCATCTATGCATTCAGGTGTATTGATATGGATGCAAATATATATATAAACTATGAAATATTTGTTTTGGCAGAGTCTTGAAGGCGATCGATTACACATAGCACAATATTGATTCAACCTGTACAAAATTCATGAAAGCCTATGCTTTTAACATTTGAAAATCTAGATGTTCTAAGCCCAGCATGTTGGGAAGGTGTCTTCTTAAAAAAACTCTGTGACACACAGAGAGTGAGGTGTTTTAGGTTTCCAGCACTAGCAACAGCAATTTGTTTAGAATAAAGAGAACAACAACTGGGTAGCTTAGCATGAGTAGCAATAGCAACCTTGACTGAACGGCCGAAGAAAAGAGCACCACTTACAGAAACTCAAACTTCTATTTTAACCTTCTTCAACAGAAAAATGGTGAGCCTGTTTGACTGGAGATCACTGGAAAGTGCAGTGCAGAAACAGCACAGCAATGGCTGCTCATCGATGAAGATGCCGCCACAATCAGTAAAACAATTTGAATCTGCCACCACTGCCTACTCTTCAGAAATTTCAGAGATGGAAAATGGTCTCCCAAGGGCATTACACATTGTTCACTTTGATTTTTAGACTCACCTGTGTCCATCTCATCCACACTGTTGAGAAAGTCATCTGGAGTGCGTGGGACGCTGTAGCTGCTCATACTTAAGCCGCTGTCTGTACTCTCATCCCTGGAGTGGTAGGTCCCGCTGAAATCACACACAAAACAAGAAAAAAAATCAAGCTTGAGCACTCAAACGCTGCCCAACAATCACCACACAGCATCATTTTCATGAAACTTTGATGTACTTTGTGCCAGCAGAGCTTCGGATGACTCTACTTAACTCTATTTGGAAACCAAGCTACGTGAATCTAATTAACCGGACCAACAAAGTAAACACACTGGGTTATTAAAAGCACACAGGCTGAAAAGTAGCAGCGCCTGCTTCCGATGGCCTTAATTCCCTCTGGGAGATTTTGCATATATCCATGTTAACACAATCACTTACTGTTATATCTCTATTTGAATGACTATGGTGGCTAATCCACACTGACGCTCTTGAAACTGAGCCTCACTTTTTTCTTTTACCCCCCTATTATTGTAGAATATAGGAAAAGAGCAATGATGAAAGGGGTAACAGCGAGACAGAGAGACAAAGAGGGAGAGAGAGAGATTTGACAAGCCTATACTAATTAGCAGAGGAAAAATATGTAGGCAGAGTATGGTAGAGGCAGGATGAATGAGGCCATTGTGAGAGCAGGGCAGTGAAGGGAACAGGGGGAGGAGGGGAGATTAGGTTGGCCTGTCTACTGACTGGACCACATGTTCTCATGGCCTGCTTGCTATTCAGCTCTATCCTCACTTGGTCCGCTCGCTGTGGAAGTAGGGCTTGTACTGCTAGGGAACCATTTCCCAGAATTCAGCGGTGCTGCTTTCACACACAGTAAAAAATCTCCTCTCCTGAGTTTGCACTGATATCTCAATCACAGCCGTTTCCAGTGTTAGGTTTTGTCGCCTGTGCAGCTTGTACATTGGCTAATTTACACATACTCATCCATTTTTTATGTTTTTTATAAATTATCCACCAGAACTGTGAGAATTTTCTTCAAATCATTCCTCCAGCATTTGAGGTCTGATCCCCTGTATTACATGAGTTGTACACCAGAGGTCAACATTGTGCAATAAACTCCAGCACAGTGCTGCTGGTCTAAATGAGTCATTACCATGTGAAGAGGGTTAAGCCCAGAGACTGGCCTTCTGTTTTTACCACTTGTGTAACTCAGGGAGCTCACACCAGAGCTCAAAACTCAACGACTCAAACGACTCCCTCTAACGGGATACATTAAGTCCGACAAGCTAAACCCGAATGGGAGCCCCGGCCAAGCACACTGACGTCAATCAGCACAGTGAACTAGCACCTCAGCTGCTATTGTACTTGACGGAAACTTGCCTCCATTTGCTCTGTAGACACTCCTGCAACTCTTGGCTTACTTTTCTGTATAAAACCAACCTGTTGAGGAATGGGTCGGAGCTGTTGGCTGTCATGGTCCGGGCGTCCTGGGCCATAGGGGAGGACACAGGGTTCTGGTTGCCATCCTGCTCCATGTTGGCAGGCAGTTGATTCCTTAAAGCCAGCTCCTATGGACGATAAAACATAAAACCCATGAGGAACACAATGAACCCTGCTACACACCTCAGAGGTTACCTACACACATATGTCATGGCTGAATGCCAAACCACCCTGCTGCTCTATGTCTGTGTGCACACCACCCTATCATTGCATAAAATGTTAAATTGAGGGATTACACATAGGCCGCCAGCTTGGGTCTGTCTCCGTCTCCCCTCATAGAGTTTCATATTACGTAACAAGCAGACTACAGTGGGAGAGATTTGTTTTCCATACATGCAGTATCAGATAAAACTGAGGGTTGAAGTCATGGTTAAAATGTTATTTATTTTTTCTACCTCCTTCCCCTATAAGTCCTTGAACAGACGGTTCAATGAATCGCCTGGTGTCACAGTGTTGAAATCTCACTATACTTTTACAGGGCCAAGGACAACATCAGGGAGGCAGCCAATGGGATGTGACGTTTTTAGTAAGAATGTAAAATTACTGCTAGACACCCTGGTGGTTAGTAGAAGTCTTTATTGGTTGTGGTTTAGTGGAAATGGACACAATGTTCTCTCAGAAAAAAATCGTCAGTCTTTATTTAGTATTCAAAGTATTAAGCATGTTTTTATTCTTTATTCTGTTTATACTTCAGATGTCCTGGCAGCAGTACCTGAAGGTGTTTCCTTCTTGAGCAACAAAACCTTATCCCTGCATCCCACGCACACAAGTAAACAATCTGGCCTCGATTAGGAGGGAGTATGAGGGCAGTGTACTGTAAACAACCTTTATGGTTTCGTGTCTCTCTTCTTGGGCATGAATGATCTGAGTCAGAACTGGACTGCCACCAGACAGTTGCATACATCTCTACCTATTCTTCATGACAGTTGCCATGTGGGACACATTTGGGTGGGGCAGGTATTGTCACAAAATTTAACTTACACTGCAAGCACACAGAACACAGCCCACACAATTTCACAATGTCCATTTGTACTTTGGAAACACCCTTGTAGTGTCATTAATACGAGAATCTCGTAATTGGAAGATGTCAGAATTTGGTTTACTGCCAAGATTGTGTACTTAAGTAAAAGTATCAAGTCCTGCATTCATAATGTCAGTCAAGTAAAAGGATAGAAGTATTAGCAGTAAAATGTACTTAAGTATGAAAAGCAAAAGTAGTCATTGTGAAGTATAATTCCTTTCAGAGTGCTAAACTATTGATGCACTGACCTGTAAGAAGTATTTAATGCTGTAGCTCTAACTGCTCTTTACACTCAAAAAATGCCTCATATTTTATGTTTTGGATGTAAAAGCTTATTCTGAAAAGTGACAGATACATGTGCACAGTGCAGTAAAAAGTACATTTCCCAGTGAAAATATGAAGTCTCACAAAATACAAATAATCAAGTAAAGTTCCAATACCTCAAATTTACTTAAATAAATATACATAGTTCCTCTCCACTTCAACTCATTTCATGTATACAATCTGGTCTGCTGTTAAATTGCAATTTTGTTCATTTTGATCACTATGCTCTTTACCCAGGCAGTCAGCTTGAATATCTGAGGTTTGGATAAGGATTAACCATCTATTTATTTGCATTGAATAAAACGTGTAACCAGGGTATTGTATGTATAATCCACGGAGATTTAAATGCATAAAGGACAGTGGTTGTTTCCCTTTGTAGCGTGGTGCAAGTACATATTCAGGTCACTTCCTACACAATGAACTTTTAACAACCACAGTGAGTGGCATGGTAAACAAAGTCACCGGAACTCTCATTCATAATCATAAAGCACTGTTTCTACTGTCATGACACAGCCTTGAGTAAACTACTGTACTGGAACGCACCACCCTGTGTGGGCGGCGCTGTGACACATCATCGTCAGGAAGTGATAAAGTGACCACAGATGACTCACTGGGCTTCATTGCAGGGTAGTGTAACAATAAAAGTCTGATCAAAGGCGCTCTAACATTCTGCATTATAGCTATAAATAATGACTCAAATTGAGGGTGGCTAGTCTACATTTACGTAACATTTTTACAATTTATTTTGCTGACGGTCCTGTCCAGGGCAACTTCAAATGAGTAAGCAGTTAAGAGCTGAGTGTTGATGGGCACACACTGCAAGTAATGAATCTGCAACTTTTCTGATACCAGACGGTCTTTTAAACTGCTAGTCCACTGCACTGCCCCAGAAGACTTTTTGGTTTTCAGAACTGCTAAAAGGTCTGACTCCTGACCTGGGGCCTCTGGCGAAGCAGCTCCTGTTGCTTCAGTCTCAGCCTTTCCTTCTCCATCTGCTGTAGTCTCATCTGGTTGTTGCCCCCCATGACTCCACTGTGGGGGCTGGGAGGCAGCTGCCCTCCCTGCTTCACCGGGGCACTCTGGGAGATCCTCTGCGGGTTCAGGGCTGCAAAAGAGACAGAAGAGTTCAAATGCAAATCTAAATCTAGTCAGTGCTCCACATATGCAGTGTACAGACACCAGTGGTCATTTAAAGCTACACTAGGCAACTTTGCACACTGGAGGCTCAAAATGGCAAACTTCAAAAGAAAGAAACATGTTGATGTTGCTAACCTGCATACAGCATGCTCATGTTTACCAAGGTAGCTGGTCTGTGATGGTTTTTACCAAATGGTACCAATTAAGGGGCAAAAGATTTAACGTCCAGATTTCTTGGGTGGAAGGCACGCTGGTGCTGTTTGGGTTTTGCATTTTGCACATAAGTTTCAGTTTTAGGGTAGAAAAGTTTTCATACCAAGCACCCAATTTCATTTGGACAACAGGGACAATCTACACAGTCTCTAAGCTCCCACTTTGTAAAGCTTTGTTGGGCTAATAAGACAAGTGTATTTTTACATATAAAGCTTGACCAGTACAGCTTTAGCTCTGAAAGATATATTCATTCTGCAGCAGATTATAATTAGACTAACACTTCTATGACTGCTTGTTTTAACGCTTGCCTGTGTTTTAACGCAGTATAACGAGACTGACAAGTCCAGCAGTTTGTCTATGAGGTGAACTTGTAGAGTTAAGCCAGTGTAGCAGGTTGTGTAGGGCCAGGAAGTCCCAACAGAAGTTTTCCGCCAAGTCTGAAAACAACCACTGTTCCTGTAAGACCTGATTCCCTCCCAAACCCTGACTAAGACAGGCTTTGTTAGTTTTGTGCATTGCATCAGTCATGACTTATCCTCATTGTGCATTTTGTTTCCTTCAAAACAAATCATAGATTATCCCTCAAGACAGACTGCCTTGCCCTGGCCTGATGTTTCTACTCTACGCAATATGAGAATAGTGTGCAAATCGCAAGAATTAATTTATCTTAGTGAATACATTAAAGTCAGTGTCTTTATTAAGCCCTGTAGGCATATGTATAGAAACATGTAAACACTGTACTTACACTGTAACTTTAGTTTCAAAGTACTTTCACCCAACAAAGGTGATTGTATTAAGTGCTAACAAGCTAATTATATGTTTACAATATCAATACAAAATTGTGTGTATTGAAAACCTGCACAGCTGTTCCCCAGAGAAATCTTTGTTATTCTTTACCCTAGCGTGGGTGGGTCTAATAAACATGAGTAAAAAGCAGCAGAGCAGCATCTAATTGCAGCAATCTATGCATGTAAAGTAGGTCACACGTTTTATCAGCGTAGTAGAGAAAGAGAAGCAAATGTGCCTGACCACGAGGGGTGTTACAGTAATTGAACCAATGAGGAGCCCTGTTTACTTATGTGCTTGAGGCACCAAACAAAACAAAGCCTTGACGGGGACACAATTTTCATGCGGGGCTGCTTTTCTCTGTGCTGTCCTGCCCGCCCTGGCACCTTTCTCATCACCATTCAATCACTGTCTGTTTACACTATCTCAGCGGCTGAATGAGCCATGGCTCAGGGCTCTCCCTGGGAAGCTCTGGAGGCCCCGCCTTGCC
>OMKZ01001283.1:12145-36546 GCA_900302535.1 Neoniphon sammara
AGACAATTGGCATACTAACGTTTGCCTTCACGGCATCTTTCTCTCCCATCGCAGTGTTCGTGCTGGGGAACGTAGTGGGATACACCTGGTGTAACTTTTCCTTCTTTGCCTTCTGGATCCTAGCAGGGAACAGCTGCTGCAATGTCATCATCTACAGCGTCAGGGACCATCGCTTCAGGAAGGGTGTGACCCTGCTGTTTCAGAGAGACCAGTCGCCCCCACATGGCGAGAAGACTTGAGGGATGCACAATAAGCAGATAAACTTTTTTAAGGCTGGGGTACACTAAATTGAATTTTCATCAAATCTGAATATTTACTCAAACAATTAAAATAGATTAAAATCAACAGGAAGATTGCAAGTATCTCTGTGTAGACTGCAATTTTCTTTTAAGCACTGAGTGAAACAGAATTGTAAACAGCATCCAAACACAGCATATATAGAGTAGGAAAGTGAATACGCCATTGCTGATTAGCCAGTGGTTCTGGAAGTAAGGGTCCAATGGGAAAATACACTGTGCTTCAGACACGATCTGCCATAACTTCTTACAAAATTCATATCCCTTTGAAAACGTTAGGGTCGCTCGGATGAATCTGATACTGTGTAAACTTCTCCCCCGGGTATCTGAACAAATGCCTCTCTTTAAAATAAAAATAATCCTTTAAGGCAGATCAGAATAACAGTTTTAATGTAAGATTGCATTAAAATACATAATTTAGGAGTCAGTGACAAATCAAAAACCAAAAGGAATGGTTTAGAAGTGAGTTTCCAAACATGTAAGTTAAATGGCGATAGGACTGGGAACGTTCACCTCTGGAACCAGTGTGACGTATGCTCTTTCCTTCTCTATTTTAACATTTGAAATCCTGACATTTGATCACCTGTCTATGGTCTACAGCCAACGTACATCTATGCATGATGTGATAACCCTATCAGTCACACATAAGTTATGAGCAAGAGGATCATTGTGTGCATAACTGCAGACCGTCATAGCTACTTCACTGCCACAACAATCCACAGTCACTTCTCTGGTCTCCATCCTAGCCTGTGTGGCTGTATAGTCAAACATCTGTCCAGAGGCTTTATATCACATGGGCCTTTCACTGACTTCAGGAACCAAACTCATTTCCAGGAGCTTCACAGACCATCACTGCGCACCAAAATTTATTTTTTTGATACCGCTTGTGGATTTTCATCTGTTCACTTACAAGGAGTGTTGTTTATGTGTTTAGATATCCCCTAACTGCTTCCCCCTAAGAACTACAGTGATGTGGATAAGAAATATATAGGTTAAGTAGACAGCCCGTAACATAAATTTGATCTCTGTGCTATTAAATCCATTACATTCAGCATCTTTTTTATTCCATGGTGATATCAATCTGCCTCAAAAATCTGAAATGCACTTTATCAGTTAATATGATCTGAGTTGTCTGCATTGTGTTATGTGTCAGACATAATATGCTAATTTTGTTAATGTTAATGTTAATGTGACTGAAAGAATGATCTGTTTATTTTGGATATCTTTAGACTAAATGAATGGGATGCCACCCTCAGAAATGTACCATAAACAGCATTTTGATAATGGCAGGCCCTCGTACCCTGCCAGCCTATCTTTATAGGGTCTAACATAATTGTAACTAATGTTATCTTAACATTGTATAGGTTCTAAGTCTTGTGTATTGTTAGAAATTTTGTACTATTTAAAAGGTACAATTTGATGATATAAAGTGAGGTAAAGGAGCATTTCGCTATGTTTTCATTCT
Source organism: Neoniphon sammara (assembly GCA_900302535.1). Lineage (NCBI taxonomy): Eukaryota > Metazoa > Chordata > Actinopteri > Holocentriformes > Holocentridae > Neoniphon > Neoniphon sammara. The sequence goes on from OMKZ01001283.1 coordinate 13,907, forward strand.
TGAGTCGCTAATTGCATTTTATTGCCCTGCACCAAAATTGGCAAGTATCTACTATGGTAACAATCCATAAACTGGCTAAATATATCAGGTAAACTAACATAATAAAACAAAACATAATAAAACAAAAAACAAAACATAATAAAGAAGATGCTTGTCTTGTTCATTCATTGTTCTGCTTTGTTTCCAGATATCTTTTGTCAATGTCAAAACTGTCTTAAGCTTAAAGTCACCCTGATGTGATGGTAAAATGGTGTGAGACAATTGTAAACATTTTTTGTCTTATCTACCATGAAGTGCCCATAAAATCCAGCCAACAAAGAATTCAGTGTGCATGCAAGTAAGGCATATGTAGATATCAAAGGTGCTGCAATATAGGTTGATTCAACAACAAAAATCAGGGAATTAAAAAAAAAATCCTAATATGCTCTGTGCAAACTTCAGTGAATGAATGAGTGTCTTCAAAAATTAAATGTACATGTACAAACTTATGGCCATTTTATGTTTCAACAAAAATTGTAATTATTTTTCTAGTTTAAAAAACTGTGTCACAATCATGGAAAAGTTTGAAATCTATTACAGTCTAACGAACATCGGTTCTGTGTGTTTCTGTGTGCTCAAGTGATTATTATTGTGCTGTACAAAGTTGTATTAGTATTGCATAATTTATATGGTGATTACATCAGATTTGGTAATAATAAATGTGTTTGAGAACACTTTAATTGTGAGCTTAATGAGGTTAACCAAAGTTTACAGTAATGCATGTAGACAGCTTTAGATTTCTTTTAACTTGATGCTGTAAAATTCATAGCATCAGCAGTTACACAAGCTGCTGGAAAAGCACCTCAGCATTTCTCCATTTTCTCCGTTTCTCTTTCGATCCCATTAAGATAAAATTAATCATTCTATGCAATGTGAAAGCCCAGCCTGAGTTGATTTTATTTATGTATTATTCTTATTCTTGTAGTGATAACAATCTAGAGTGAGATATACTGTTTCCTATTTATCATACTGAGCCAAAAAAGAGCCAACAAAATAGATTTTGAGGCTGAGACCATGCAGAGAAGGTTTTGACATTAATTGGCATGTGCCATTAAACACAACTGTAATTTGAGGATGTGTAATTGTGTGTGTGTTTGGAGGATCTTGCAATTTGAGAAGGCATTAGAAAAGAAAATAGGAAGAAGGGGAAAGAGGCTGAAGCTTTTGTCAGCAGAGATGTGATAAAAGCACATACCACCTCCAGTCCCACCATGAAATAAATGATCTGACACTTGTCTGCTCATGTGACCCAGTCCAAGACTGAGGAGAACTGGACTGTGAGAAAGAGAGAAAGGCAGAGAGACACAGAGAATCAGAAAGATAAAATGGGGGTGTGGAGCGCGGTGTCAAAGTCCCATTTAGACCCATGATTTAAATGACTCATATGCCTGAAATTCCCTTCACAGTCATCTGAGACGTTAACTAATTGCCTGAACCACCTGATTTGCATTTAGCATGCAGGCTTAAGAATAAGTAGACCATATGTCCATGCACGTATGTGTGTGCGCAAGTGCTTTTTCTGTGTTCCTTTATATGATGAAGAATCTGTGGAGGATATTGGCTCATGGCATCATTCACATTTTAAGACAGCCAGCCTCCCTACTGTTTATTTTACTTCTGACCCAAGGCATTCATGCGCTGTCATTGCAGCAGCATGCTGAACCAAATGTTATCAATATGGATGGTAACTTGCTGCAAGGAGTTGCCAAGTTTCCAAGTGACACTGTGGTTGAATCAGACTTCTACATAATCCTAGAAATTATATACAAATATCAAGACCATATCTAGTATTGTTATTTCTTTTACAGGCTTTTGTTATAGTCTAACAACTGATTATGATGTAAGTTGCAACAGCCTCAAAATAAGATATCATTAGTACAACACTTGAAATGATTGGGCTGGCTTTACAGTGGTGAAAGCTGTAAAGAGGACTGACCAAAACATTTTGACAACCAGACTGTTGCATGCTACCATCTACTTTTCAATATTTGGGAGGAAAATATTATGTATATACTAAATTAAAATCTTGACCCTCAAGACTTCCAAAATACCTTTTGATAATGCTCAGATAATCATTAATACTTTGGTGATGCAGGATGCTTGTTTTCTATTGTACTATTATACCCTCAAGAGTTTAAGGCCAAGCGGTAAGACCAGTTTTAAATCTGACTGGGACAGTGAAGGAGGATTAAATAGAGAATGAGTTGAAGAGTTCATCTGCTGAAGTTGCGGCAAGCTTAAGGCCAGTTTTATCTTTCCAATAATAATATGACCATGTTATTTTCTTTTTACAGAGTAAAAGCATAATTTCACCAGTTAGGCATAAAACACAGGACTCCAGCCCTGTTCAACACTACGCACAGCCACTTTAGAGGCACTAGCAAAACAGAAAAAAGTAATTTTCATACTGAAGGCGCCTGAGGAACAAAAAGGCTGACGCAGCCCTCATGCGTATAGTGGAAAAGATTGTAAGAAAACCTACAGCAGGCTGTTTGTGTCGCACTTTCTAAAATTTCCACATTTGAGTAAAAGTACACGGTTATTCAAATTTAATGTATATGAAACATTTTTGGGAATCTTACAAATATGCTCTGTGGTGTGCAGATTCGAAGAGGAAATTACAAATTCTGTCCATTTCTTTATATTGAGATAGACAGACTAATTTGCAAGTAAACAAAAACCAGGACCCAAGGTTATTTGTTAGTCAGAATCATTTGAATGTGTTTACGTGTTTGGAACAAGTGTGCTTTAGTCATACTACTCAACCTTGGTCTTAGAGAGTTTCATGGAGAGCAATTGCTCTGAGGACCATTTACCTACAATTACAGCTCATAATGGATGAAAGCACCAGGGACTGTATTTCTGGGCATCTACATTTTGTTCAAGGTCAATAACAAAAAGGAAGTCCGAATAGGGAATAGGAAATAAATATATGACAGAATGATACTGGTACATAAATGATTGTCCCTTGGTTGTACGATCTTTCAGGGTAACAGCAGGGGGACGTTGTTTCTTTAAATCAGATTCTGTTTCGTTACACTGCTACACACAAACAGACACACAGACACAACACACAACAAAGCCACAAGCAAGAGACAATGTAGATGATAGGTCAGAGCACTTTGGAGCCTCAGCAAGGTTATGTATTGTTGTCTGTCCTGTTTCTTTTTTATCCCTTCTCTTTTCATCGTCCTAATGAATTTTTAATTGTCTCTCTAAGCTCTTAAGGCTAGAGATGTGTGTCACAACCAATAAAGCACAGAGACCACCTGTGGCTGGTGTCTGTTTTTGGCTCTGACAGAGGAAAGGGCAAAGGCAGAGATAGCTGAGAGGGGTGATGGGGGGTGCGTGGGTTCGGAAGGGTGCTCTGTTCCTTCCACAGGGGCAACAGCTACCCCGGTCAAAGTAATCTGTAAATTGATACTGAACAACAGGGAATACCTTCGTCTCTCTCTGTTCCTGTGCAGTTCTGCTGGTGGAAAATTTCAGACTCCTCCCTGCAAGGACTTAAGTCAAGTTCATATTCACTGTGGGGTCGTTCTGCTTCACATTAATGTGTGAATGATGTTTTCAGTCTGCATAAAGTCACCATTATTTAATAACAGCAACCTTAGCCAATGGTGCCCACATTTTTTACATTTAGTAGAAATGTGTTTGAGTTATCACATCATCATGTTGATTGCTGTAGTCAAGCTACAGTTCAGCTATTCACTGATCCACTAGAGGGATAATCAGTCCTTGAAATAAGCCGAGCTCTTGAATTAAATTTTTGACTTGCTGGACTTTGAATCTCTCCATGGTCAATTACTTTTCAATTGGCCAGCTTTCCTATTTGCAAATTGTCACACAAAGCCAGCGGCTGAAGTGTTCTGCCTCGTCTGCAGTGAAAATTACAGAGGAAAAGGCTGGTATGATTAAATTTTGAAATTGATGCCAAAGCCGTCTGTCGCTGCTGTGATAGAATGTAACCTAGTTCTGAGGAATAAGTGCAGAAAACCCTTGGAGAGTCCAGGTACACCATGCTCCATCACCATCCCTCCTCCCCTGTCCGCCACCTCACCGATGTGTCAGATAGATTATTCACCCACAGACACAGACTGGCCCCTGTGCAGCGCTGGATGCCATCTACCCCAGCAGATCGAGCCCCGGCCATGTGCAGACTGCGGTCTGAGGTCAGATCCACCTGCACTGACGTTGTTCTCTATAAATACACCCACCTGTGTTGTTCATCTGAATTCTCCTCAGTGAACTTACTATTGCACTTTACCTGAGTGGTGCTGTCATGATGCCACCGTAGCTTCTCGAGGCTACTCTATAACACTTCACTATCACGGGGGATTTATTGAGTTATAATAGCGTAATAATAGCGTAACAGTTGTTTGTCTTGAAATCACCAGCAAATCAAAACAATTAATAAACTTCAACTTCAGTGTGTACACGACAAACTTATCAAAAGCCTCAACACTGTAGGAGAGGCACTTATGTTCTTGCCAGAATGGGGATTAACCTTTTTGCTAACTCTGCTAACTTTGCTAATTCTGTACTGTAAAGTTTAATTTTTTGAAAAAAAAAAAAAAGACAAGGGTGTTTGTCTGTTAATCATTATCTTCCACAGAGCCTGCATCAGCCATTGTTTTTTATGTGCAAGTGTTATGTAGAGGCTAAGATATAAAAGGCCGGTAGTGTATATGCACGTAGAATACAACATCTTCTACAGCAACAGCCAATGTTAGATGATGGTGAACTCCCATGCCTTTTAGCTGACTCTTTTCACGCTTTCTTGGGCTAATGAGAACTGAAGTCCCATATGGCTTTACTGAGTGTGTGTTTACTTACTTTATCAGAAGTGGAAGTTACATAAAAGCTGAAATAACTGTAGGACAGTGCTAAAAAAAGAAGCAGTGAAACACTAATATTCGGGCAATGGGACCTTTGCACTTTTGCCCTGCTACCTGCTGTGAGGCCAGCTTATTGTTTACCCCTCATCAAAATTACATTCAATCGAGACCCTGGGGCACTGTGCATTAGTGATGTGGGATTGTAGAGTTCAGCAAGTAAAGCACTACAAATGGAGCAATGACTCAGGGTAGAATGGGGAGAGTTTGCACCTGTAAGCTTTGGCTTAATTTTGTGTGTACTTTTCAAATCGGGGGCGATAAAAGAAAAGAACATGTATCAATAACAATATCTTTGCCTTCTGAAGTATGTAAAATATTTTCAAATGTCAAAGATTTGATTTTTTTCCAAAATTAAATGTAGCATTCAGTAAAAATAACCTCAGATTATTGTACATTCTCAGATAGGACAGTATAGTGATGGAAAAGTGTGGAAATGAACCAGGTTGCCTCAGGGGACGGAGTGCACAGGACGTCCTGTTCAAGGCAGAGCCACTTCCTCGCCTGTCCCATGACTCTTTATTTAATCACATACTTAGTTTTACCAGGTATTTATAGAATCAAACCTGCAAGATGTTTTAAAACTTGAAACAGTATATCTCTTACGAATATGCATATATTTCACCATTTCAGTTTTATTCCACTGACTTTTTGTCTTGGCATTAGATAACAAACATAATTTTGCTTATTCTTGATTTTTCAAAGTTACAACTTACATTAAATTTGTATTATTCAATGTTTAACTTTTATCAGAAATTATACATTTTGGTGTATTTTTGCCATTCTGTGCATGTGTATGCATACATGCTCCCATCAGCAGTAATAGGTTTGGGCAGTATGGTGTGTAGTATATGGCTCAGCCTGCCTTGATCACACCTGTGACTGCCAGCAGCCAGAGGCTTCACTGGCTTTCATAACAGCCATCTGGGGAAGGACACAGGACTCTATACTTCAATCATACAACACTGGAAACATGCAGCATCCAAGCTAGCTCAGATCTGGTTTCGTTTGCACAGAATGACACGGAATAGGATTTATTTTCTTCCAGGGCTTTGATCCTCTGCAGCATGTACACATTATAATTAGCATGCAGGGACCTTTTCCTATTCCTTTTCTTGGGATATCAAAAAGGCTTTTGCACTGATGCACTTTTCATCTAGCTTAGAGCAAAGACGGTTTTATTCGTGTTCATGCTTCTATTTTATGGAGTTCCAAAAGGAAAACCTTTGATATTATCAGTCAATAGAACATTCAAACATTGGACAGGGATTGTAATGCGACAATCATTTTGAAAGCAGTGTTCTGAGTCGGGCTTGTACTTGAAGGCAAGATCTATTTTAATTGAGTACGCATGTAGGAAAATAAGCCATAACATGACTAAAGCTGGATGGCACACACAGCCTGAAACCCTTGAGGATGCTCTTGATTGTGATTATGGGTACTTCTGATGATACTGCATGCATACTCATAATCAGCAAAAACCACCCTCCTGGTATTTTTCTAACACTGTATTTTACATATCCTTTTTTAATAATGCCATAAATACACTTGCTTCCACATGAGTCATTTCAGTGTTAATTTCAGGCTAAAACAGATTTAAGAATAACATTTAATCCAACAGGATTAAGGAGGAGTATTTATGTTGGGTTGGTAGACCTGATCCGACAAGCTCTGATGCTGGAACACCTTGGACAGGACCTCCAGCGCTCTGAGCTGCACAATCAGGTCTGCTTGACATCCCCCTTACTGTCCATTAACAAGTTTCACACATTTCTCATAATTTCACACATATATCAGGACCTGCCCCTTTTTCAAGACTGTGACATCTCAGATATGGTGTGTATGAGAGCATGTGAGAGGCGAGAGCAAAGGGGAGAGAAAGGTCAAGTATAGAGCTTAAGTGAAATTGGCAGGACTTGATGGTTAGTGGCAATTATTTGATCATGACTAAATAAAGAACACAGTTAGAAATTTTGCACAACGCAAATGATAATCACAGTTTGTGAACTAGTAACCTCTAAAACCCATTTACCTTGACACCTGACAAAAAATATACTGTCACCACTGATAATCTATTAGATAATCCGTAATAGTGGATAATCTTCATACCATAGCTTGAAGCACATACTGTACAGTTTATACACAAAGGTGAGATGTCCTTTAAGCCTCAAAGATAATACAATTGCAAATTCAAAATATAGTGAAAATGAAATACAGAAATATTTGATTTAAAACAAGTATTTAACTGGGGTTTGAACATATGGGCTTTTGAAGGCTGGTTTCAATGTTTTTCTATTCAAGGAACCAATTTAGGAAGTTGCTGGCTCCAAAAAAAAAACAATATTCAGAGTTTCACTTGGAATTTTACTGTCTGGGTGAAAAAGCCTCCAAAGTAGTACTAAGACCATCACATGACCCCAACATTACTAATGAGCCCCAGGTCATTTTTTAAACTTCTTTACACAGAGGAATTTAGCAACCATTGCACTCCTAGCTGGCCGAGAAGTAGCTCCCCTCCGTCTGTGATCATTCCCAACATTTCTTTGATTTCTCTTCCATGTTGGAGGTGTCGTTTTTGTTTGTTTGTTTGTTTGTTTTTTGTGAACTACGGGCACTTGACATGAAGCACCTTGGGCAGGAATTACAATTTTGAGTCTCTTTGGATGCACCTGTATCAGCCTGGCACAAAGAGAATGGATTTTCTCTCACTCCTCCTTGCAGATTTGCGTAACCTCCATGGAGCTGGATGGGGATCGCCTCTGAACAGCTACCTTCAAGTCATTCCATAGATTTTCCAGCAAGATTTAAGTCTGAGCTTTGGCTGGGCAACTCAAGGGATTTCATGTTCGTGTTCTGAAGTCATTCCAGTGTTGGTTTAGTTGTATGCTGAGGGTTGTCCTGGAACATTGAATCAATCTAAGGTCTTTGGCACTCTGAAGTAGGTTCTCCTTTGAGAATTTGCCTGCATTTGTCTCCTCTTATTGTTTCCTCTATTCTTACAAGTCTCCCAGTCCCTGCTGCTGATAAGCTTCCCCCACAGCATAATGCTGCAGTCACCACGCTTCACGGTGGAGATTGTGTTTGGTGATCAGCTGTGCCTGGCTGCTGCCATATGCAGTTCTGTGCATTACAGCTGAAGAGTTATTTTGTTTTTTTGTTTTTTATTTCATCAGACTCCACAAGCTTTCATCTCATGCTTTCAGAGTCGTTCATGTTTCCTTTTTTCAAAGTCCACGTTAATGTCAAGTGCCTTTTTTCTCCAGGAGTGGCCTCTTTCTGGCCACGCTGTTATTCAGTTTGGCTGAAGAGTCGAGGTAGTTTCATTTTTTTACCCATTTCCTGATGATGGAGCTTACTCAGAACTCTTGTGAACTCCCAGTTCTATAGAAACTGTTTTATACTGTTTCTCAGATCTATGCCTCCTCATAACTGCATTTATGAATAAAGTCTTTTCAGCTCTTATATGCACTTAGCTTACATGATATAATGTGTTTCATTTCAAATAATCTCAAAGAAATTCAAAGGAATTTTGATGCATCTTGACAAGTATTCACTTGGAACTGTTACTGCAAAGGGATTAAATACTCATTGAATCAAAACATTACAGCTTTTCGTTTTTAATTGATTTGTAATTTTATAAAAGAAAATAAAAAATTAACTTTGATATTATGAGATAATGTGTTTAAATGAAAATCCTAAAATTTCCACTTTGAATTCATTTTGAATTCAGGCTGTGCAGATAATGAAGAAAATGGAGTCTGTCCAAGTTTACTGCATATCACGATCTGATTAGTTTAAAATGAATAATTTAACATAATACATTCTTTAAGCAAGCTTTGTAACCCCTAAGAGGCAATTGTGACATTTAGTATAATTTCTTTCAGGTTGAGTTTTAGACTGTGCTCTTGACGTTGATAGATGATCCAGAAACCATCATTGAATTACGGGTTCACCACTTAACATTCACGGTTGATTAGATTCGAGATCAATGACCCAAAAAACATTGGATCTTCTAGACCCTACTTCTCATACAGAGCCATGCTTGTAAAATCTCAAAATAGAGCCTCTTTGAGTTAAACAATGTTTCATTGGCTTTGCATCTCATGTTCTATAAGCACACCAGAAAAGAAAGAAAAAACACATTGTAGAAAATGTCATCTATAAAAAGGAAAAGACAACTGGAATAGAGGACAGCATAAATGTCAAACTAAATATTTGTGTCCACGAACTAGAACATTTGTTTGTTTGAGAGACAGCAAGAGAGAAAAACCTACGGCGTTACACTTGTTAGACTAATTAATATGAATATTATATATGACTACACAAACAATGTTACCAGCAGGAAGTTTGTACAGGGCTATGCAGACTCAAGATGTAGTCTTGTTACCCAATCAAGAAGAAAGTCAAGTCATCTAAACAAAAAAAAACTGACATTCTTAGTCCATTCCCTTTTCTTCATCTGTTATTTTGCATTAGCGCTGTTTTGTTTACAGGTTTTGCATACTGATCTTACGAGGGGAGAATTTGTGTGTTACGTTCATTCTCCTGCGTGCTGTTTTTCTCCCTCTCTCTGCTGCTTCTCCCTCCTCTTCCACTGGCCATTGGTGTTTTCCCAAGACAGATCCGCTTTCTCCAGATTGGGCTTTTTAGGGCATTGCTCAGTCACACTGAAAGATAAAAAAAAACAATGCTTGATCTCAGTAGCCTTCATAATACATCTATAAACCTTGGTGAATGCATGTGTAATGATTAATCCAGGACTAAATAATAAGTTGACTCACAGCAGTCTTGATCTTCCTATTCCTTTCACTCTGTGTAAAGGGTGGCATAAATATCATTTCAGGGGCAGATAACTGCTGCCTCCTGGTTATGATCGATGCTATAGAAGGAAATCAAGTCTCCAAGTGGCCATCAGTGTTGAGATTTTTGTGTCTGTGAGCGAGGCTTCTCCTCTCCTCCCCCAGTGACACCACATATGGGATACAAGCCAGTCTGGACTTGGCCTCAGGAGAGGTTGGAGAAGAAAGCGCTCAGCAGTTCACAGCTGATCCTCCCAGTCCTGCTGCCATCATTGACTACGTCTACCGACTGCTGCCTATTCTGGGATTAGCTGTTCAGCGTTGTGATAGGCCAGGAAGGCATTTCAGTTCTAAAAGCCAATCGGAGGCTGGGTACGTGTCACTGTGTTAGAAAAACAAAGGTAAAATAATGACCTGCACCATTGCTACAGTCTGTGGCTATGTGTACTAATGCGTGACCTCATCATACCGCAGGATGCCCACAGCTAATGGGACGAGAGGGGAGTGGGAGTTCAGCTAAGGGGAAGCCAGAAGACTTGAGGGGCTTTCTCCGCTTCTGCCTGGAACACAACAAACTCATCTAGTCCACTGTTGTTTGGAGCCTGAACATCTCTTAATATCAGCCGAACTCAACTGTGGTTGCTGCAGATGATTAGGAAGAATTCGGTGAACTGCATTCTGCCTAAACAGATGTACTCGGAGAGATTGGGGGAAATTATTTTTGTAATTGCTGGAAGCTAAGATTACGCTGTGTAGGCAGAGCTGGAGATTTTTTTTTTTATCTTGGATGATGATGATTTGGTCTGAAATCATTTTGAATTTTGATTTCTACATTGTTGCATAAAAGAAATGTGTTATCCTGTAAAAACAAGAGGATAAAAAACTTACAAGTAGTGTTAAAAAAAAGCAGTCGATTTGCAAAAATCAAATGAAAATAGACCATCTGAGCACAACTGAATACAGCCTTCTCCTGCAGTATGTATTGCTCTCCACAGTCTCCAGGCTTCATAGTTGTGATACAGTAAACAACAGAGAAAAATAAATGTTCTTTATCCAAAGATGTGCATTCCTTTCACCAATGCCACTACTGGAGCCATGTCATTCTCATTTTCCTACAGGCGCATCAAATGAACAAACGGGCCTGAGCAAAAAGAAATCCAGTGATACAGTGGACACTTTAATATTTCTTTACAGTCATATAACACAACACAACCTATGACACACACCTATATCCATTTCAGTAGCCAACACAAGTCGGCACAAGTCTATAATACAACACAACCACCCATTCATGTGTCCCTACAGACACCATAAAATGATCATCAGAATGCCCTATTTCCTGGATTCAGATGGAGGACTACACACCCTAAAAATGGCTTTTGAGATTTGTCTGCCATAACCTCCAGGAGGCACCGAAAATAACTCTCTCTCCTCCCCTCTCACCTCAGCAGCGCTCTAATGGAGAAACCACACAACACAGACATGCTCTCTAAAATGCTGCTTTCTGAATTTGACAGGCACGTCTTGAAGACTTTTTTTAAACCAAAACTTTGTGAGGTCCACATTCCAAGTGAGAGTATTTATACCCTACCTTTTTTATTATTGTAGAAGAATGACGATTTCCTTTTCTTTTTTGTTTTTTTTTAGACCTAACCACTCTGAAGCCTTGCAATAATCTAAGCTATGTCAGGGGTAAAGAACAATAGATGCTTCAAATTAACCAAGTAAGCCTACTGTATATAAATCATCAAATGAAATGCTAGTTGGCTGTTGGATCATTTCAAGAGAATTTATATGTGCCTACTAGTTCACCAAAAGCCAATTTGGGGACAGCAACACAGACATTTAGGACATTTCAGATATCATCAAAATACAAAATCTGAAACTGGGAGTAAACAGGGTGAACTTAGGTGATCTCAATTAGCAGGGATGGGGCATTCTTCTATGTTACAGCCCTGCTTTGTGGTTTACATGGATCAGAGAGCTGTTTTTACATAAAAATGTTGCCTCATGTAGCTTTAAATAAACCCGACATTCTTTGAAACAGAGCTTTCAAACAACAGAATCTGCTCTTGTATCTCATACTCTTATAAATTATTGTGATTAATTTACAGGACACAAGATTTTTTTCTGTTCATCCATAATTTAATAAATACCCTTGGCCTAAATCACAATATCTGAGCGTTTATTATTTCAGTTCCATCTTGAATACCACTTTTATTAAAAAGGTTAAGGTTATGAGACAATTTTTTCGCTCAACAGTTAAGGTTATGAGAAAATTTTTTGCTCAATAGTATATTTCTGAATAGTGGCCTCAATTATCTTATGAGCAAAGAATAACCCATACGCATGAAATTTGAAAGCTTATTTCAGCTTCTGTACTGGAAAATTCTTAAAACAGAAAATAAACTGAAAATTATGCCAATCTATATGTACAATAATGACATAATTTATGTTCTGGAACATCTCTACATTTGATCTACACTTGTATCAACAAGCTTGTTGGGACTAGTGCTTAACAAACAGTAAACCTTTGAAATAAAACCTGCAAAAAGAGAGAACCTTTTAAACTGTTCACATTTAACATTACAGGTCATTTACATTACATGGTGTGGCATTATGAAATTACCAGATAATTCACTTGATAGTTTTCAAGTAAAGGTACAACAGGAAGTTGAGTTTGGTTTGTTCATCTGTTACATTCACTGATCCACTTATCAAAACCTGCACTCCTCCCCTCAAAATGTGAGTGTACGGTTTAAACTACAAGTCCAGGTCACATCTCCTGCCTTGGAAAAGACTGCAGACGAGGTGGAGGCTTGATCACAGAGCACACAGCATTTGGCACAATCAGTTCAGGATCATGTCGCCTAGCTAGAGGAGCTGGCAGCCACAGCTACGGGTACGGCGATCCTCCCAGTGGCTGTGTTAACATTTACACTGTCTCTGTGTGGACTCTGCTTATGAGCTGTCCCGTTTTCTCCCCTGTGGTCCGCTCCAACTGCCTCTGACACGCTGCTGAAACCTTGATCTCTGTGGAAACACAGAGGGTAGGGGATAACACATTCATAATCAGAATTAGAGGATATTAGCTGTCCATTGTGTAAAGCCAGAATAGCAGGTGAACAGAAAGAAAATATAGAAACCAATGCTGTAAATCTTTGAAAAACATATTTTTTTCAAGGCGTGCAAAATGCCAAGCTCTGAATGGCTGAAGTAAACGAACTCTTCCAGTAAAGCATTGTTTCCATTTCTTTTAAAAGAGTTTTTCATTTCAACCATACACTGACAAAATGGTTCGAATAAAAGTTGCTTTCAAAATGTCTGACATGACTCAGTTAAATAGTCCTTGAAAGTAGTTCTCTTCACTCCTAACTTGAGCTTTTTTTTCAGAGAATTTTCAGTGAGTATCATGGTTACAACTTGATCTTTGGAAATATGTGGACAAAAGTGAAGTATTTATTCACTGGAAAGACACATTGAGTAGCTTAGTTGATAGCTTCATCAAGGTTATCTCTCCAAAAGATTAGCATCAAACAAAAAGTAAATAACATTTTGGTAAAATTAACCATGAATACACAGCTGTAACATTGTAGGTGGACAAGGCTTAAATGATAGGTTAACTGATAGCAAAGTCTCTGGAATTAAAAAAATAAATAAATAAAATGTGACATCATTCATTTTGTATAACAGAAACCTTGAACTACATATGAAGTACCTTACACAATTTAAAAGCCTGCAAAAGAATCTGTAAAAGTTATAAAAGTTTTCTAGAGACCCAGATTTCATTTTTTATTCAATATTTGATGGCTAGACAGCGCAAAGCTTATAGGAGTGAGAGCCCACCCTTCTATATGATTGTGTTATCCACTGCATAACAATATACCAAACATACCAAACAGCAATTTCAATTACTTTGGCAAGTAGCTAGTACTTTGTAGTACCCTGGGATGCAATCTTGCACTGTGAAAATCATCCACCTGTCTTTCAAACTGCATTCCCACTTTTTTTTTTTGTTTTGTTTTGTTTTGGGGTATTTTTGTGTTTTTTTCACATGAAAGAACAGCAAACCTAACCTGCACTCCAGATTTATGGTAGAAAATCCATTCACATTCACACTCACTTAAGAAGCTGTTCCAGTTCCCGCTTTATCTTTGTCACAACAGGAGGGCCCTGGTAGGTGAAAGCTGTGTAAAGCTGAACCAATGACGCGCCAGCACGGATCTTGTCCATGGCGTCCTGTCCGCTGGCCACACCGCCGATTCCAATGATTGGTATCTGACCTGTGATCAGAACAGCGGTGAGGGTAAAAATACAGAGACACACGCCTATCAAGAGATTCCAATGGCTGACTTTTAGTAGCTGTAAATACCAGTAAAATTCTGATCCAGCACACGCTCCTTTATTTAAAAACTTAAAAAATAAACACATAAACAGAAACTTTGTGTTTCAAATATTTAAACATATAAGCTAGATTAGAATAAGAACACAGTGTTGAGTGTCATGTTGGCCTGTAGCCTTCAAGCTGAAAACAAAGCACCCCCTCCACACCCAAAAAATATAAAAATAAATAAATAAATAAATAAAGGAAATGTCTTGCTGACAGTCCTGTAAGCAACTTTAAGCATTTCAAGTATTTAAACATACAGCCTAAGGCTACATTAGAATAAGAATACTGAGTTACAGAGTGAGGTGTTGTGTCAATACTTTAAAAAAAAAAAAAAAAAAGAAAAAGGATTGGTATTGTTTTCAAAATTTTGGCATTTACTTGGCACCTCAGTATTGATTCATGTGACATCCCTATGCCAATCTTTAGCACTTGTATTATTGCGTTCATTTATTAGCCACAGAGAATGACAAGAATATTCTGGCGAGTAAATAAAGTACCTTTGGTGAGCCTGTACATGTCCCGGACGGTGTGTGTGGACAGGTGCTTGAGAGGCTTGCCACTCAGCCCACCCACCTCGGAGCTCTGGGGGTCCTGCAGCGTCTCTGGCCGGGACACTGTGGTGTTCGACACCATGAGACCATCCACTCCCAGCTACACACAGAAACAGACATGGAGAAGCAGAGAGGAAGTGAGGGTGGTGTGTGCCCGCCACTGCAGACAGAGTATTGGTGCGAGTGGGTGGCTTATGTGACAGAGAGACAGAGCACTGTTCAAATGTTTGCTTCCTTCGCCCTCCTTAGTGTCTCTTCCATTAAATCTTATCTCTTTCTCGCTACAATGAGCACAGAAAGACTGTTCTGTGTTTTCCAACTCCCGAGTAAAGTAGTGATGAGGCTCGGAGAGTGGGAGCTGAATCTATTTAAATAACCGCATCGATGTTGAAGAGGTGCACTGGCGAGAGTTTGAGGGGAAACAGAGCTCTGATGGGGCTGAAAAACAAGCAATTTTAAGAGCGAGCACGGTGGTAAAAAGAGCAGACTGGAATATCGGGCAGCAAACCACAGCAGCTCTTAAGTCACTCATTGCTTACGTAATAACAGCACTGCAAGCCCTTCAAGGCTCAATTCTGACCTACTACTGAAGACACCTGTGATATACTTAGCCCTAATAATGGATGGAGGCAAAAGTAAAACCGACAACCTAAAGTTCTGGGTCATTAAATAGTAACAAGGTGTTTAATATACATAATTTCTTCATTTGACGACAGTATGCTGTACAAAATAAAGGGCTAATTAGAAAGAGGCAGAGTGTTTAGCTTAAGAAGAGTTTTAGTTAAGTTTTTTGTTTGTTTTTTGTTTTTATTTAAAATTACATTATCTACCTCTATTTCACTAGTCTACTTCTGTATTTCCATGGTAAGATTCATTCATTCATCACGGATGTAACCATGTTCACTTGTCAGTGACAGCTGTGTTGCTGAGTACATTAACATCACTTCATGCCTGGCTCTCATCAAGAAAATTCAGCATTAGCAGCACCTGCAGCTTCTTGCAAGTATTTACCACAATTTTAACTGTAGATCATTTCCAGTCAAGACACACAAGTGTTTGTTTTCCCACATTTACAATCTGTTCTATACTGCTGACAACAGCACTTTGTTGGCTCACGTGGACGTGATGCATCATCCTCGCAATGACTCATGGGTGTTCCCGTTCATCCTCAACATTCTGCAGTTGACAAGTCAACTTCTGGGATCTTTGTCTGTCCTTCAGATTTTTCTAGCTTTGAATTATGTCACACTGAACAGAAAATGGCAAAAGAATGTATATTGTGAAAGACCTCATGTTTGCTTGCCCAACAGGTATTGACTTAATAAACAAAAGGCGGGCATGCTCACATGACCTCTATCTCACACACTTGTGTTTTGCCTCTTGTGTTTTGCTTGTGTGTCATCTTGTGTGTGCTGGAATAATGTGCACACAACTTGAGATGCCAAGTTTTCATCTTCTGCTCTCACTGGTACCAATTTCAAAAATGGTGTCCTGAAGCTGTGCTGCTCCGCTTCAAATTACACATCACGAATGTAGAACAAACAGATGAAGAACCACTTGAGGCTATAAACACAGTGAGCACCTGATCACCCTATCAAATGAGACACCACAGACAACAATGGAAAGCAAACTAGATTTCCAGAGTAAGATACAATCCACATTAAATTAAAACTGCATATACCAGATTTTTCTCTCAGTGAAGAAAAACAAGTCAGTTTCACAGAGAAAAACAAAAAAAAAGTGTAAAATTCAACCTGTGTGTCAAGCTAGAGAATCAGATCGAGTCAACAGATGAGAAAATCAACAACCGTGACAAATGGGCGCCAACCTCAGTGACCACATCGGCTATGTCTTGTTTGTCCTGGGCGGTGAGGTCAGGAGCGATCTTCACCAGGACCGGAGGTTTGCACTCTCCCTGCAGGGCATCACGCTCCTTCAGCACCTGGGTGGATTAAGTATTAGGATGTGAATGTTAGGCAGGTAGTAAGGTGTCAGATGTAGCCACAGACGACATAGATGATATTGAATAAATTTACTTCAGGCTACAAGAGACTAGCCAGTGTCAAATGTGACAGTGCAGCGTTGATATAACGCTCTGAAAGGCTGAAAATGTAGTTTGTTAAAGAAGTAATGGATCTCCATTAGACAGCAGCAAATTTCCAGCAATGGGATGGATTAAAATCTGTCTGTTATTTATTAGGTGACATAGTCAACAAGGATATATGTTTATCTATACCAATTTTAACCTATACCCACAGTGCAACAGAGGACATCTTTCCACTAGCTGGCAAAAAAAATAGAAAAACATGCTGTATATTAAACATGCCAGGGAAATTTAAGTTATCATCTATAGCTTGAATTGTAAAAAACTTGCCTTATTTTTCCAAACACACTAAAAGAGCTTGTCAAGTACAACTGTTACTGCTGCCTTTCTTCTGTGTGTTTAGAGTTGTTGTTACATTATAGTCTTACACAGTCAGTGAAATAAGTCAAAACTCCCACCCCCTACAAAACTAGGTAGTGCTTTGTTTGTCAGAATCTTTTGAGAGGTGTTGTTAAGTTGCAAACAATGCTTCTTAAAAAAAAATTGAAGTGAAACCTATTAATGCAGTTCACTGAGCATAATTTAAAACATAGGGAAATTGTAATGGAAATATACTCCTGAAAAATGTATTTTTTTGCACTTCACGGTGCTACTTTGAAGTCTTCGATTTAGCCACACCCACTTCCAAATACTTTCAATTTAAACTCTATTGTTAATCTGTTTAACCCCCCCAGAGGTCCTCAGAAACAGGTGTTTATCATTTCAATGCTTCGCCTTGAGCTGGACAAACTTAAACCCTTTAGTGCAGCAGTAAACAGGCTCTGCTGCTTCCACTGATATGCTGGATAATTACTTTTGAGCCGAGTTTCATGTAGAGTGTTTAATAGATATTGGTGGCAATTTTGACTTTGAGATATAGATTTGTTCCTAGGCCCTTTTCCAGGATTAGTTCCACTAAGTGCTGCGATTAAAGAATGACTCCAATTTGGATATTTCATTTATTTCATGATTTATGGGCAATTTTGCTCTACATGCATCTAAATTCAATTGTTTCTAGGGATGGTCCTACCTCATGCAGGAGCTGGTGGAGCTCTTTCTTCCCCTGTAGGTCCCTCAGACCCGGGGTGTTAGGACTGCTGATGTTGACCACCAGGTAGTCGGCTAGAGGGCCCAGCACTCTCACCCCCTCCAGGTAATCTGCCCCCGCATCCTGGGACAGCTTGTTCTTACCCAGGTTGATGCCCAGGGGAAGGCCAGCTATTAACACATACACACACACACACACACACACACACACACACACACACACACACACAAAAGAAAGTTCACAGACAAACATAAACACAGGCTGCATAAGCCACATGACTCACTGGGACAGAGGCTGCTCATTTGGTAATTGGTCTGCAAATTTTGATCACACAGAATGTCCTGAACAGAAAAAAGAAGAAAACCACGAGAGACAAGGACAGGTCAAGATCATCAGAATAGAATAGAATAGGATAGAACAAAACAGAACAGAATAGAACAGAACAGAAAACCTTATTCGACCACACATGCAATTGTGCCTTTGGTTTCACCATGATTGAATTAATAATTACTAAATAATAAACAGTAGATCAATACAGAACATAAAAGAAATACATAAGAGCAACCAGAGCATGTAAAAACATATCCAAATATGCAATTCTTATGGAGAATTTCTTAGAATTCTTTATTAAATAACCAATTGTATTAATTTATCAACTTTAGCAACCTCTGATATTGTAGACAGGATTATTTAGGCTACAGTTCCCTGCCACCCATTTAAGGACTGTATATTTGTATCTGACAAAATGAGTAGTAACTGGTTAATAAACTGTGGTGAACCATGGCAGCTCTCATGATCACAGTGAGAGGATGAGCAGAAGGTTAGTGAGTATTGGATGTCCAGAGACGCAGTACGCCCCGCTGTCTGCTGACCTTTGCTCAGCTGTAGCTGGGTTCCTTCTCTCGCCTTCAGCCTCTGCTGCGCGTCCACCAGACCACAGCTGTTGAATCCATATCTAAACAAACACAAAGAGCACAATTTATCAAAAACACAGTACCTTTAGTTGACTCATGCAACATACTGAAGCCTACATCATAGGCTGAATATGAGGCTGAAGTTAATGATTTTTATTGTCATCATTTGTAACCAAAGCTTTTTCATAACCTTTTGACAATGACACCAAGATACAATTAATTTTACACATTTTCAGCAACGAACACTGGGATAAGCTCCAGACCTCTGTCACCTTGGGCAGGGGGACAAGGTTTGCCTCAAGCAATTTCTGTTGTGGTTAGAATTAGTATTAGGGATGTGTGGTGCCAAACTTCTACTGACAAGAAAAGCTTGAGGCAAACTTCACCCCTGTGCTGAGACAGAATCGGAATAAGGAGGTATGGAAAATGGATGGATGTTTACACAAATATCATGACTTTCAATTTTGGAGAGGCTTTGCTCATGGGGGAGTGGAGGTCTTTTTATATTATAAACTTCTGAAATGTTCTTCCCTAACACCCTGCATAAAGAACGGACAGTGCTAAAATAAATAAATCTGTCTATACAAATACTGAGCCTACAGGTTTACTCTCAATCGTCACTTCAAGGATCACTCTTCATGCAAACTGGCAGGAGTCAAACAATTATTTTTACAGTTAAATTGTCTGATGTTTGAATTTAGCTGCTACTTCCTAGCAGCAGCACTGCTAGAATTCATCTTTTAAAAAGTTTTGGCGGGTAATGTTGGAGTTTATCTTGTATGTACGAGATAACTTGCAATTTTTTTTTCACCTTGCCTTTCAGGAGCATTGCCCCAGTGACGGGGCAGTGCCCCTTTTGCGGGCAATTTTTTTTTTTGATTTTTTTCACCTTGCCTTTCAGGGCTTCCGTATATGAATATTTATGAATTCGTAAAGAGAGAGCAAAAGATGGGAAGAGGTGGTAAAGGAAGATTAACTTCAATTAGCTTAGCTCTTTTAAATCTGTGGCCCTATGCTGCAAACTGAAAGAAAATATGAGATAAAAGGCAACCTATAAACTTCTACTTCCTGCCTATTCCCTGTGTTTTTTGTTTGTTTTTCATCTAAAATGCAGCCATGTGTTGTAGGCGGCTTAATTCTCTCTGAATGTGCTGAACGATGCTAAAAGGAATATTATCTGTTTTCCACTCTTGGTCTCTGTCTTAGGATTTTAACATAAACTGAGACTAAGTGATTGTTTCACTGTTATATAAATGGAACAAACACATTGTGAGTTGGAACATAAAAATGAGGCTTTCAGTTACAATGCAGGTTAAAGCATTAGAACCAAAAGCGTTATCACATCGTCAGTGACGGCTGCTCTGAGATGGAGTGGGAAGCTTATTGGTCCTGAATTCTGAAATCAGGAATTTGACAATTAACATACAATCCTCACAGAACATGACTTAAGATCTTTGCCATATCATTGGGTCCACCATTAAATCCAGAATTTATACGATTAACCAAGCAGCACTTATTTCAACTACATTTTAGCTTTTACAAGTGGTTCCTATTGCCTTCATACACTGAAATGCAACATGTGGCAGCAGAGGTGGCAGGCAATGCAAAACAGGAAAAAATCCTTGCTGCTCAGCACTTTATCCTTAAAGACTCCAGGGCTCATAATTCCTCAGAACTGTGATGTTACCAGTGATCTGAATTTATCCACACTGGGGAAAGAGGAATTCATTCTATGATGGCAAGTACACCATACACCAAACCCACTGAACCCTTCAGCGTGGTGGGTCTATGGTGTGAGACTGTTCAAAGCCTACCTGTTAATGACTGCTTGATCTGTAGGGAGTCTAAAAACACGTGGTTTGGGGTTCCCCTCCTGAGGTTTGGGTGTGATGGTCCCCACTTCAACAAAGCCAAAACCCACTTTGTAGAGTCCATCTATGGCCTCCCCATGCTTGTCGAAGCCTGCCGCAATACCAATGGGGTTTTTGAACCTGCGTCCCAGGACATTCACTTCCTGAAGATGATGTAATGACAAGGGCGAACAGCTTAGGTTAATGTTTAGTGTTTACAATCAATCTGATGTATGTGGAAACTACCCAGTCCACTAAACTTAGCCTGGGAGACAACGCTACCTGATGCATCCACACTTACCAAAGACGCAGGGTCCTGGTAGCGGTTAAGAGGCACCAGACCCAGACCTATCATCTTCACAGCCAGCACATGGGCTGTCTCCGCCTCCACAACCCTCTGCAGCAGGGGCATTAACTGGTTGGAGTAGAAACGCTCATCTCCAACCGCAGTTAGGTAGGAGGCAAACAGGAGGCCACCGGAGCTGATGATCTTCACCGCGTCCTTTAACTGCTTCTGTAGACGGACCAGAAAATAACAGGGTCTTTAAAGGGCCAATGTGATTTTAACAGATCTTTCAGTATGTATATCAGCCCTGGAATTATAAAATAAACAATACAAAATATTAGAATGGCCATAACTGTCAAATGAGAATGTAAGATGAAATAGCAAAGAGGCAAAAGGTCAAAAACGAGTTCAGATGTTGTTTGGCAACAACATGATGTGATCAGCAATGCCAGGTAACTTCTTGAGCACTGTTACAGTTACTCTGGGGGCACGATATTAGGCCACAAAACAGACCTTCCCCACGTGAAACCACATCGACTTTGTGTGTTTACACATCTGTCCCCATCCGACCTGGGTGTTTACACATCTGTCCCCGTCCGACCTGGGTGTTTACAATGAGTTCACATCAGGCCTCATCAGGTCACACATACTGTGACTTCTGGCTTGACACCAACTTGACAGCAGCTTGAGACTGATTCTGCCAAAATGGCAGAATCGGGTGTTCAGGAAATTGTATTTCTGCTGTTGGGCAGGAAAATGCTGTGTTCTTAAAGTCAGGGACGTATTAGGAGGCAGCAGATTGCTGAAATATAAGAGTGATGCTGGCAGTTCAAATTTCCCTGAATGAAAAAACTCATCATATTGCCATAAGTGCTATTTTAGAGCTTATCTTATGGTTTGCATGTAAAAGTTTATTGTGCAAAGTAAGTACAGCCATCAGTGTAGTACATTAAATGTACATTTCACTCTGAAATGTAAAAAGAGAAATACTGTCAGTACCTCAAAAATTCACTTCAGCACAGTACCTGTGCAAATGTACTTCGTTACTTTCCAGTTACTACCTAGCTAAGTATCAAGGTAGCTAATGATAAAGGAAATGTCATGCGACTGACACAACACGGGAAGTGGAAAGGTTACTATTATCATTTCCACTGAGATGTTTTCATATCAACGCTTTACATTTAGGATCCACCTCTGGATGTAAGTAAAAGAAATTAGCGTGATCACTTTGGCAAGTTAGTAACTCCGCTGCAGTGAGAGTGTCAGACATCTCAATGATTAATAACTGAAAGAAAGAAAGAAAGAAAGAAAGACTTTGCTGTCTGAGGAACTGACAGAGTTAACGTTAGTAACGAGTTGACTATTTACAGGCAGCGTAGTAATGTTTGTGCTAACAATCAGGAAAAACACGTCACTTTAGTCTCGCGGACCACGTGGCTACGTTTTCATTCATAATTTAACGAAACGGGGCTTCACACATTAAAAAAGAGCAGATTATCACTGAATTTACCTTCAGTTGTCCCGCCATGAACAGTTATGTCATCGGCTTTAAGGGCACTGGTAGCATTCCCTCCCAGTAACGTTACACAATCACGTCCAGGAAAACGTTCTGTATGTCTTCTCGCGATACTGCATATGGGGTTGGGGAGTAGGCCGGCGATGGGTTGCCTGTTGAGCTCATACCATACTCAACCTCCTTCTAATGAGATACACTGAAAGCAATAACATTGACAGGGTTTAAATTCATTCATTTAAATTAATGAATAAATACTGATGAATGACGAA